>CM046379.1:40243522-40260908 GCA_025413485.1 Ficus microcarpa
TGAGATCCTTGTACATCTTGGTAGCTCCTGGATGTACGGAATATGGCGTTTGGTGTGCCTCTGTCATTATGCGTTCCTTCAAACCCTTCACGTTTGGAACACAAATCCTTCCTTTGAAGTGGAGTATACCATCATCGGAAGTCTTGAACTCTGTGCCCTTCTCATTAAACAAACGAGCCTTCAGCAAAGAAGAGTCATTTTCTTGATGGGCCTTAATGACGTCTAGCAGATCAGACTTTAAGGTAAGCGAAGATAACCTTCCTGTTATTACTTCAATGTTGAAATCAGCGATCTCCTTCTGTAGAGGCTTAGGAAGTGCTTCAATGGACATCAGCGTGGCTACTGACTTCCTGCTTAATGCATCTGCTACCTTGTTAGCTTTTCCAGGGTGGTAGAGGATTTCGCAATCATAATCCTTTACGAGTTCCAACCACCGTCTTTGCCTCATATTTAACTCCTTCTGAGTAAAAATATATTTGAGACTCTGATGGTCGGTGTAGATTTCGCATTTATTCCCATACAGATAGTGTCTCCATATCTTGAGGGCGAATACCACTGCTGCTAGCTCCATATCATGAGTAGGGTAGTTCCTTTCATGATTCTTCAATTGACGCGACGCGTAGGCAACTACCTTCCCATTCTGCATCAAGACAGCTCCTAAACCATTTTTAGAAGCGTCACTGTAAATCACGAAGTTTCCTGCTTCTACATCAGGAATTATCAGCACAGGTGCACTTGTCAACTTCCTCTTAAGCTCCTGGAAATTCTCTTCACATTTCTGCGTCCACTCGTACTTCTTCTCCTTCCCGAGTGAGAGCTGTAAGAGGTGCTGCTATCTTCGAAAAGCCTTCGACGAATCTTCTATAGTACCCTGCTAACCCAAGAAAACTTCTAATCTCTGTGACGTTTCTGGGTGCTGGCCACGAGCTAACTGCTTCCACTTTTGTTGGGTCTACAGAAATTCCTTCTTTCGTCACCACGTGCCCCAAAAAGTGAACTTTTTCTAGCCAAAATTCACATTTCGTGAATTTAGCATACAGCTGATGTTGTCTCAACATTTGCAGTACCAGTCTCAAGTGCTGCTCATGCTCTTCCTGGGACCTCGAGTAGATCAGAATGTCATCAATGAAGACGATCACGAATTTGTCCAGGAATTCCTTAAACACTCGGTTCATCAAATCCATGAAGGCTGCTGGGGCGTTGGTTAGCCCAAAGGGCATGACCAAAAATTCGTAGTGCCCATAACGTGTTCTGAAAGCTGTCTTGGACACATCTGACTCCTTGATCCGAAGTTGATGATAGCCTGATCGCAAATCAATCTTCGAGAACACTATCGCTCCCCTAAGCTGGTCGAACAGATCATCTATCCTTGGGAGAGGATATTTGTTCTTAATCGTGATCTTGTTCAACTCACGGTAATCGATGCACATTCGGAGCGATCCATCTTTCTTCTTTACAAACAAAACAGGTGCTCCCCACGGAGAGTGGCTCTGCTTGATAAACCCCTTATCTAAAAGCTCTTGTAACTGCATTTGAAGCTCCCTGAGTTCTGCAGGTGCCATTCTGTACGGTGCCTTCGATACCGGTGCTACTCCTGGTAGTAACTCGATTTCGAACGAAATCTCACGTTCTGGCGGCAGTCCTGGTAATTCTTCTGGAAACACGTCCACATATTCTCTGATAATGGGAACGTCTTCTGGCCTCAACTCCTTTTCTTGCTTCTTATCCACCATGTTCGCTAGGTATCCTTGACATCCACTAGCTAACATCTTCCAGGCTCTTACAGCTGATACGAGCTTAGTGGTGGAATTCCGAGATTGCCCATGGAAGTTAAACTCATCCTTCTCGCCTAGGTTGAACGTTATCCGGCGTCTTCGGCAGTCAATCCTAGCGTCGTGTCTGCCTAAGAAATCCATCCCCAAGATCACATCGAAATCATGGAGTTTGATTACGATGAGATCTACAGCTAATTCTCTGCCATTGATGATAACAGGAACATTTTGGATCCAGGAATTGGACCACAAAATTTCACCAGATGGTAAAGAAGCACTGAAGGGTTGTCCTATCCTATTGACACTGTCTCCTAACTTCTGAGCAAGTTCCAAGGATATGAACGAATGCGTAGCGCCAGAATCGAAAAGTGCAATCACATCATAAGTGGCGATAGAGATCTGACCTGTCACCACATGTGATGTTCCAGCTTCCGCATCTCCCTTCGTATAGGCATAGATCCTGCTTGGGGTTCTGGGGCTTCCAGTCTGCCTATCACTGTCGCAGGTCCTTCCAATCTAGCTTGTACTGCGTGTATCTGCCGTTGGTTGGAGTTGCGATTCTGATACTGTGGTTGCTGATTCTGATACTGCTGTTGCTGGTTATTCTGAGGGCAGTTCTTCGCAAAATGTCCCTCTTTACCACAGATGTAGCAAGCATTGGATCCCTTCCTACAGACTCCTGGGTGTTTCTTCCCACAAGTCTCACATGCAGGGTAGGAGACATTGTTGCCATCATTTCCCCGGTTATTCCTCTTCTGTTGGAAATTTTTCTGTTGCCCCTGGTTGTTAAAATTTCCCTTTCGTTTGTTCTTCCCAGATTGCTTGGGACTCTGTCCGGGGTTGCTTGCTTGTCCTCTATTACTCGCTTCCGTATTCTGTCGAGGTTGTGTCGACTTTGCAGCAGACTTCTCTTCCTTCCTGGACTTGAAAATCTGGGCTCTAGCTTCCTTGTCCCGATTAATCCAGTACTCAGCCCTGACGGCTCTGCTGACACAGTCTGACACTGTTTCAGGTGGACTACTACCGGCACTGACTTGCTTCGCAATGTCCGTGCGGAACATTCTCATCATCAGTCGCACCTTCTCCTCTTCATTCGGTACCAGTTTTGGACATAAACGAGCCAGTTGCTCGAATCTTCTGATTGCGTCCAGAACTGTCATAGATCCCTGGCGGAAGTTTATAAACTCGTCCTGTTGTACGGCAAGGACTTCTCTGTTGTAGTACATCGAGCGGAACTCGTACTCAAAGTCTTGCCAGGACATAGCTGTAACGTCTCTCCTCATCTGTACCGTAATCCACCAATGTCTCGCGTCCTTCTTAAGAGCGAAGGAAGCGCATAGTACCTTCTCCTGCTCTGTCAGCCTCATGAAATCTAAGATGACCTGGATATCGATAAGCCAATTATCCGCGGCCATTGGATCTGTAGGCCCCTCAAACTCGGGTGCCTTCATCCTTCTGAAACGTTCGTACAGCAGGTCTTCTCGTATTGCTGGCGGATCTACCGGCATGGCAGCTGGTGCCATTGGAACATACGGAGGGACTTCCGGTTGAACATTAGGTACCTGAGGTACCACTGGAGGCACTGGCTGTGGAGCTGCTTGTGCTGGGGGTGCTGGATTCATACGTTCTAACTGTTCGCGGAATCTAGCCATTTCTTGTTGTTGCTGCAGCATTTGCTGTTGCAAATTGTCATAAGAGTCACTAGATCCGGCTGGGGCGGATCTGCGGCTGCGTTGCCTCTTGTTCGTACCATGCTTATATTCCTACTATAGGAAACAGGCATTATCATAAGCTAATAAACTTATCATACATTTCATACATATCATCACATCAGCATACATATCATATCATAACATAACATAACATAATCATATCATCATACTTCATACATACTTGACATAACATGTGACATCATAACATAACTTTCATATATCCCGTGAACACACGGTCTCTTTTTGTACAATGAGCAAAAGTACATCATCATATCTTATATACTTCAAAATACATCGTACTGTACATATTTACATATTTACGGGCAGAACTTCGGATGGAAGTGTCTAACACTTTCTCATCCTACATATATGTACAACCTAATATCCGAATACATATACTATAATCGTCCTAACAAAAGAAAAACAAAACGCGAAATCGGCCCTAGTCTAACTAGTGTCGTCGAGGGTGCTCGCGGACGTATCGGTATCGGAAAGGACAACTACAGGTGCAGGCGCGTCATCATCCGCTGGCTCGTCGGGATCATCAAGTGGAAACTCCTCGGGATCATCCTCGTCGTCCATGTCATCCTCATCGTCACTGGAAATGTCGACAACGGGAGGGTCTTCCTGTTCCGGTGGATCTATCGGTATAACATCGTCGTCAGAAGTGTTCTCCTCGTCCATCGGGTCCTCTGCCTCTTGGGCAGGCATCTCTGGTAATGGCTCCTCGGGTCCGACCTCGTACTGCGGATCCTCGGGCCCTACCTCATACTGCGGATCCTCATCTCCAGCATCGTCAGCAACGGGATCCTGGGCCTCATCTGCATGATCAGCGGCAGGTACGGTCTGAGCTATCGTCTCCGCTGCTAGTATGTCATCGGTGTAGCTACCAACGGTCATCTCACGGCGGGGTGATGGTACAGACTGTCTGATGTGTGTCGGTACTCCATTCCGTAGGAGCATCAACGCCTGTAGCTCGGGCTCTGGTATATCCTGGGGAATGTAAGGAAGCATCGTCTCCTGGAATCTCCAGCAATAATGGACCATAGTCTCCCCTGGATAGGCGTGCCAGTCCTGTGACATCATCTGATAGCGAGTAAGTCGCATATCCTTATATATCGCAGGATCACGCATCGGCTCATCAGCTCCTCGTGCTGGAAGTGGACCATATCTGTTCACTACAGCTGCACGAAAATGTGCCCAGTACGGCTAGGTAGCTGCGGCTCTCCTAATGTAACCCACCATATCCTAGCATCACCAATCAGACATCGGCTGGCTAGGGTGACCTGTAAGTGCTCCTCGATGTGGCACATCGTGAAGATCTGCTCCATATCATGAAGCCATATGCTGATCGATACTGATCGTCTAGTGCTGTCGAAGTACTGAGGCTGCGATCGGTAGAAAGAAACTACGGCATCCCGATCCCTCTTTACTTGCGTCGTCTCCATGGTACCGCGTCTATATCACGTAACATAACCATAAACACTATAGCATAAAACCATATAGCATATAAGAAAGAAATCTAAACTTACTTGCAATGATGGAGGCGAAGTCAGGTAACTGTGAATTTCGTGTCGCAAGGGAACCGCTCTGATACCAAACCTTGTAACGCCCCACCTAGCGTAGGCCGTTACCTTGCTTACTTAACATACATTCGTAAAATAACTTAAACCATTGATTGAAAAACACAGCGGAAATTTTTTTTTTTTTTTTTTTATAGCATTGACAAAACACTATAAACATAAAGTCATACTGTTTTTGCATACTAGTATATTAATTACCGGTTAATATAAAATATTTCATAATTTACATAAAATCACAAAACACGTAGCGATACCCATAATCCACTCATTCACAGTCCCTTGGCTCGCTACTCCATCTTGCATCTTTTTCATATAGCTGGTTCCTTACCTACAGCATAAACTCAAACCGTGAGCTAGAGCTCAGTAAGTACAACTCTTAAGCCGTAAAGAAAAATAGCATAAACAGGAAATACACATAGCAAGTATTGACCATATTATGCTTTCTTATCTCTACTCATTATGGGCCCTTACCTCGTGTGTTCGTAACCGGCGCGCGACTATGAATTGGTTGGGGCGGCCAAACCTTATCCAACTCAATCCACAGTCCAACCCAACCTGGCGTGGGTGGTACGACACATCGCTTATTAACTTACTTATTCTTACTATTAGTGAACATACATTCTGTTGTCACCTTTTTGATTCTATTATTTATGCCCTAGCATAATAATCAGATTCATAACATAATTATATTGCATACATGTTAACTAACACATAGCACATAACACATCATAGACATCTAGTAATATATACTAGTAGCTTATGCTGTAGACGGTGTTGTACTTACCGTCTATCCTTGTGCTGCTTGTCTTACTCCTCTCGAGCTTTAATTGCAGAATCCCTCCTGCTCGATCGAAGGACGTACATGAGATTTCTAATCTATATCATGTGGGTTTTCGGTGATATGTCCCCCCTAACATAAACCATGCATACATAAGGGTGACTACCTTAGTAGTCTTATAGATCATACATCGTGATCTAAAAAGATACGTTGGATATCCATTTCATACACTTAGCCCATTCATAAACATGTTGGGTTAGATTAACATCAACCCTTGAGCTTTGATCAACAATTATGGGTCAACCAAGGTTAACCCTTGTGATCCTTAACGTGAATCCCTATTCGGCTTACTTAAGATTGTGGGACTAAGTCCCGATAACTCGGGTATAGATTCCCGGTTATCATGCGTCTTAACATTGCCTTGAACACTTAGCTTAAAATCCTTTGCTTTGAAAACCTTAACTTAGAAACCATTTCTTTAAAACTTAACTTATCTTTCTCACTTCATAAAAACACTTAGCATTTAAAACTTAATCTTATCAACTTTTTCGTAAAAATTCGTAAATCCTGCCTTATAATTTCATAAATCATTTGGGGGTCGGAAACTGCTTTTGGGACAGTTTCCATACTTGAAACAACGTGATTAGCTCGAAAAACGTTTTTCCTAAAGGGTTCTATAAAATCATGCACAGAAACTCTTGAATTCCTGCGCAGTTTTGGCATTTCATTTTATAGTTAAAAATCGCTTTCGAATTTGAAAATGTTTTCTTCACGAAAGTTCTAGCCCTCAAAGAGTTCTAAAACTTTCATGTTTTGAGAAATTTCTGATTCTGTACCGATTGGTACCAGTTTTTAATTGAAAACGTGATTAACTTTGAAAACCGAGTCTTACAGACCTCTATCGGGTTTCCTTGAAAAGAAGGCTGTTGGAGCCTTATTTTGGAAAACTGGCCGCGTTGGCCGCTAGGAAACAACCTAGTCTACAACTTTCGTGTTTTAACTTTTTGCCCATTCGGCCTCTAAAGGCCTGTAATCCGTGTTTTACCGAAACAGCCCCTGGAACCCGAGAGCATGTTTTGGTTCTTACATTTCTTGTTACGTCCTAAATCGCGGGTTCTAACTCGACCGCCCACACGGGAGATAATCATCAAACATGCAGCGCATTCTAACGTCCCTTAACCCTATCATACAGCCCATGTGATCATTGCAACCCAAAAATCCGAACTCTATCCTAGGGTTGCATATCCACTAACTTAGCATACATCACACCATTCTCATGCATCTGGCTCATAAAAACATAACATACATGCACAAAACTACTTAACCTAATTTGGGGACATATTACCTACATCAAACCCTAACATGCCAATCTAGCATATCAAGCACATAGCATAATTTATGAGCATAAACATAAACCAAACCACACCTAGAATCAACCTAACCAAACACTAAGCACACAAGCACATCAAAGGCAGCCATCAAAACACATATAGGAGCTTATGCTCTTACACAATTTTTGCATGAAATACACGTAAATCACATGCTTAAAAACTCATTTAAACTTGTGAAAAGCTTTTAAAAATTTTACCTTCCAAGAGGTGACTTTCGGCTTAGGGTTTGGATGACCCGAAAAAATCTGGTTGCTCCCTTTGGTTCAAGGGTTCGGCTGCTCACTCCCCACGCACCAAAAATCAGATTTTTGGTTCCTTTGTGGTCTCCTCACCTTGCTCGGCTACTCAAGAAAGCTTAGCCCCAAATCTGGAATTTTTTTCTCCCTTTTCTCATTCAAACCCGAAGGCTGCTTGGAGTTGAAATCAAGCTCCAAAACTTTGCTCAAAACTCACTCTCTTGCTCACCAATCAAACCCGAACTTTAAACCCTAATTTCTACCCCAAAATTTTGGTTTTCCCTTGTGTTTCCCCTGCTCCAAACCCACGGCAACAAGGCTGTTTGGCTGCAGAAAAATTTTTCTTTTCTTCCCCTCGGTTGCTAGCTACCCGAAGCAAGAAGATGGCTTGGACTTGAAAATTTTTCTGATCACTCTCCCTTTCTCTCGGATTTTTGAGCTGAAAATTGCAAGAGTTTGTTGCATTTTTCTTAAAATGAATAGAGAAATCACCCCCTTTTATAGACAACTTGGAGACTTTTGAAATAGGATTTTGACCCCAAATTTTCAAATTTTGGCTTCTAGCATGCAAGGTGTCCGGATCTATGGGGAGGTGCAAGACAACTCATGGTGAGTTGGCATAGGCTAGGTGTCCTCTTGTGATTGGTCCAACACATCTCACTTTGAATAAAATATTAATTTCTTTGTGAGATATCTTAAATTTAGGCTTGTTTGGATAAAAATCTTTGAAACTTTGACTGTAAAAATTTAAATTCCAATACTGTAATAATTATTTTACAGTTTGGATTTTTCATAATTTCAGTCAAAAAAATCGGATTGAAGATCTTTTCTCAAATCCTTCTGCCTCGTGACTTACTGTGGCGTGTTTGATTTTTCTAAGGTGGTTTTAGTTTCTAACTGTCATAAAAATTAGTTCCTGCATTATTTTTCGTAAAACGCAGATCTTAAAATTCCTCCGTCATAATTTCGGCCATTTTGGTCCAACTTTGACTTTTCGGTCAACAGTTGACTTTTTCGGTCAAAATTTTGACTTTTGTGGAATCGAGTCTGTTTCACTTCTTATTGTTCAAAAAGGCTATTTGCTTCTTCGAACAGTCATTTTTGAGTTTTATTAAGCTATAAAAACTCATAACACATATTAGAGCTCTGAAACAAGCTTTTTCATGAAATTGCATGTACTATTTACATTCAAGTCTTTACAGAAGCTAGTCACATGAAAAACTAGATCTCACAAATAGGCTTTAGAAAATGGAGTAGATATAGAGAATACGTCCAATCGTGATCGGAAGGAGTTTTTCGACACAAAATGGATCGTTAGAATTATGTTGAAAGTATCTTTTAATGATCCAAAGTTGTAGAAATTTTGAGACAGAAAAATTTTCAGTTGCGAGAGAAGGCTATAGGCTTTGGAATTTTGATACATACCATTTTTGCTCGACGGAGTAGGCTATAGCCATCAATATTTTGAGTACCATAAATCACCATCCGGAAGGTATTTTTCGACTTAAAGGGGACCATTGAAATACTATTTAGAGCAAGATTTAATGATTTAAATTTCTAGAAATTTTGAGCCCGACCAATTTTCTCTCACTAGAGAAGGCTATAGGCTTTAGAAAATGGAGTAGATATAGAGAATACGTCCAATCGTGATCCGGAAGGAGTTTTTCGACAAAAATGGATCGTTAGAATTATGTTGAAAGTATCTTTTAATGATCCAAAGTTGTAGAAATTTTGAGACAGAAAAATTTTCAGTTGCGAGAGAAGGCTATAGGCTTTGGAATTTTGATACATACCCATTTTTGCTCGACGGAGTAGGCTATAGCCATCAAATATTTTGAGTACCATAAATCACCATCCGGAAGGTATTTTTCGACTTAAAGGGGACCATTGAAATACTATTTAGAGCAAGATTTAATGATTTAAATTTCTAGAAATTGAGCCCGACCAATTTTCTCTCACTAGAGAAGGCTATAGGCTTTAGAAAATGGAGTAGATATAGAGAATACGTCCAATCGTGATCCGGAAGGAGTTTTTCGACACAAAATGGATCGTTAGAATTATGTTGAAAGTATCTTTTAATGATCCAAAGTTGTAGAAATTTTGAGACAGAAAAATTTTCAGTTGCGAGAGAAGGCTATAGGCTTTGGAATTTTGATACATACCCATTTTTGCTCGACGGAGTAGGCTATAGCCATCAAATATTTTGAGTACCATAAATCACCATCCGGAAGGTATTTTTCGACTTAAAGGGGACCATTGAAATACTATTTAGAGCAAGATTTAATGATTTAAATTTCTAGAAATTTGAGCCCGACCAATTTTCTCTCACTAGAGAAGGCTATAGGCTTTAGAAAATGGAGTAGATATAGAGAATACGTCCAATCGTGATCCGGAAGGAGTTTTTCGACACAAAATGGATCGTTAGAATTATGTTGAAAGTATCTTTTAATGATCCAAAGTTGTAGAAATTTTGAGACAGAAAAATTTTCAGTTGCGAGAGAAGGCTATAGGCTTTGGAATTTTGATACATACCCATTTTTGCTCGACGGAGTAGGCTATAGCCATCAATATTTTGAGTACCATAAATCACCATCCGGAAGGTATTTTTCGACTTAAAGGGGACCATTGAAATACTATTTAGAGCAAGATTTAATGATTTAAATTTCTAGAAATTTGAGCCCGACCAATTTTCTCTCACTAGAGAAGGCTATAGGCTTTAGAAAATGGAGTAGATATAGAGAATACGTCCAATCGTGATCCGGAAGGAGTTTTTCGACACAAAATGGATCGTTAGAATTATGTTGAAAGTATCTTTTAATGATCCAAAGTTGTAGAAATTTTGAGACAGAAAAATTTTCAGTTGCGAGAGAAGGCTATAGGCTTTGGAATTTTGATACATACCCATTTTTGCTCGACGGAGTAGGCTATAGCCATCAAATATTTTGAGTACCATAAATCACCATCCGGAAGGTATTTTTCGACTTAAAGGGGACCATTGAAATACTATTTAGAGCAAGATTTAATGATTTAAATTTCTAGAAATTTGAGCCCGACCAATTTTCTCTCACTAGAGAAGGCTATAGGCTTTAGAAAATGGAGTAGATATAGAGAATACGTCCAATCGTGATCCGGAAGGAGTTTTTCGACACAAAATGGATCGTTAGAATTATGTTGAAAGTATCTTTTAATGATCCAAAGTTGTAGAAATTTTGAGACAGAAAAATTTTCAGTTGCGAGAGAAGGCTATAGGCTTTGGAATTTTGATACATACCCATTTTTGCTCGACGGAGTAGGCTATAGCCATCAAATATTTTGAGTACCATAAATCACCATCCGGAAGGTATTTTTCGACTTAAAGGGGACCATTGAAATACTATTTAGAGCAAGATTTAATGATTTAAATTTCTAGAAATTTGAGCCCGACCAATTTTCTCTCACTAGAGAAGGCTATAGGCTTTAGAAAATGGAGTAGATATAGAGAATACGTCCAATCGTGATCCGGAAGGAGTTTTTCGACACAAAATGGATCGTTAGAATTATGTTGAAAGTATCTTTTAATGATCCAAAGTTGTAGAAATTTTGAGACAGAAAAATTTTCAGTTGCGAGAGAAGGCTATAGGCTTTGGAATTTTGATACATACCCATTTTTGCTCGACGGAGTAGGCTATAGCCATCAAATATTTTGAGTACCATAAATCACCATCCGGAAGGTATTTTTCGACTTAAAGGGACCATTGAAATACTATTTAGAGCAAGATTTAATGATTTAAATTTCTAGAAATTTTGAGCCCGACCAATTTTCTCTCACTAGAGAAGGCTATAGGCTTTAGAAAATGGAGTAGATATAGAGAATACGTCCAATCGTGATCCGGAAGGAGTTTTTCGACACAAAATGGATCGTTAGAATTATGTTGAAAGTATCTTTTAATGATCCAAAGTTGTAGAAATTTTGAGACAGAAAAATTTTCAGTTGCGAGAGAAGGCTATAGGCTTTGGAATTTTGATACATACCCATTTTTGCTCGACGGAGTAGGCTATAGCCATCAAATATTTTGAGTACCATAAATCACCATCCGGAAGGTATTTTTCGACTTAAAGGGGACCATTGAAATACTATTTAGAGCAAGATTTAATGATTTAAATTTCTAGAAATTTGAGCCCGACCAATTTTCTCTCACTAGAGAAGGCTATAGGCTTTAGAAAATGGAGTAGATATAGAGAATACGTCCAATCGTGATCCGGAAGGAGTTTTTCGACACAAAATGGATCGTTAGAATTATGTTGAAAGTATCTTTTAATGATCCAAAGTTGTAGAAATTTTGAGACAGAAAAATTTTCAGTTGCGAGAGAAGGCTATAGGCTTTGGAATTTTGATACATACCCATTTTTGCTCGACGGAGTAGGCTATAGCCATCAAATATTTTGAGTACCATAAATCACCATCCGGAAGGTATTTTTCGACTTAAAGGGGACCATTGAAATACTATTTAGAGCAAGATTTAATGATTTAAATTTCTAGAAATTTGAGCCCGACCAATTTTCTCTCACTAGAGAAGGCTATAGGCTTTAGAAAATGGAGTAGATATAGAGAATACGTCCAATCGTGATCCGGAAGGAGTTTTTCGACACAAAATGGATCGTTAGAATTATGTTGAAAGTATCTTTTAATGATCCAAAGTTGTAGAAATTTTGAGACAGAAAAATTTTCAGTTGCGAGAGAAGGCTATAGGCTTTGGAATTTTGATACATACCCATTTTTGCTCGACGGAGTAGGCTATAGCCATCAAATATTTTGAGTACCATAAATCACCATCCGGAAGGTATTTTTCGACTTAAAGGGGACCATTGAAATACTATTTAGAGCAAGATTTAATGATTTAAATTTCTAGAAATATTGAGCCCGACCAATTTTCTCTCACTAGAGAAGGCTATAGGCTTTAGAAAATGGAGTAGATATAGAGAATACGTCCAATCGTGATCCGGAAGGAGTTTTTCGACACAAAATGGATCGTTAGAATTATGTTGAAAGTATCTTTTAATGATCCAAAGTTGTAGAAATTTTGAGACAGAAAAATTTTCAGTTGCGAGAGAAGGCTATAGGCTTTGGAATTTTGATACATACCCATTTTTGCTCGACGGAGTAGGCTATAGCCATCAAATATTTTGAGTACCATAAATCACCATCCGGAAGGTATTTTTCGACTTAAAGGGGACCATTGAAATACTATTTAGAGCAAGATTTAATGATTTAAATTTCTAGAAATTTGAGCCCGACCAATTTTCTCTCACTAGAGAAGGCTATAGGCTTTAGAAAATGGAGTAGATATAGAGAATACGTCCAATCGTGATCCGGAAGGAGTTTTTCGACACAAAATGGATCGTTAGAATTATGTTGAAAGTATCTTTTAATGATCCAAAGTTGTAGAAATTTTGAGACAGAAAAATTTTCAGTTGCGAGAGAAGGCTATAGGCTTTGGAATTTTGATACATACCCATTTTTGCTCGACGGAGTAGGCTATAGCCATCAAATATTTTGAGTACCATAAATCACCATCCGGAAGGTATTTTTCGACTTAAAGGGGACCATTGAAATACTATTTAGAGCAAGATTTAATGATTTAAATTTCTAGAAATTTGAGCCCGACCAATTTTCTCTCACTAGAGAAGGCTATAGGCTTTAGAAAATGGAGTAGATATAGAGAATACGTCCAATCGTGATCCGGAAGGAGTTTTTCGACACAAAATGGATCGTTAGAATTATGTTGAAAGTATCTTTTAATGATCCAAAGTTGTAGAAATTTTGAGACAGAAAAATTTTCAGTTGCGAGAGAAGGCTATAGGCTTTGGAATTTTGATACATACCCATTTTTGCTCGACGGAGTAGGCTATAGCCATCAAATATTTTGAGTACCATAAATCACCATCCGGAAGGTATTTTTCGACTTAAAGGGGACCATTGAAATACTATTTAGAGCAAGATTTAATGATTTAAATTTCTAGAAATTTGAGCCCGACCAATTTTCTCTCACTAGAGAAGGCTATAGGCTTTAGAAAATGGAGTAGATATAGAGAATACGTCCAATCGTGATCCGGAAGGAGTTTTTCGACACAAAATGGATCGTTAGAATTATGTTGAAAGTATCTTTTAATGATCCAAAGTTGTAGAAATTTTGAGACAGAAAAATTTTCAGTTGCGAGAGAAGGCTATAGGCTTTGGAATTTTGATACATACCCATTTTTGCTCGACGGAGTAGGCTATAGCCATCAAATATTTTGAGTACCATAAATCACCATCCGGAAGGTATTTTTCGACTTAAAGGGGACCATTGAAATACTATTTAGAGCAAGATTTAATGATTTAAATTTCTAGAAATATTGAGCCCGACCAATTTTCTCTCACTAGAGAAGGCTATAGGCTTTAGAAAATGGAGTAGATATAGAGAATACGTCCAATCGTGATCCGGAAGGAGTTTTTCGACACAAAATGGATCGTTAGAATTATGTTGAAAGTATCTTTTAATGATCCAAAGTTGTAGAAATTTTGAGACAGAAAAATTTTCAGTTGCGAGAGAAGGCTATAGGCTTTGGAATTTTGATACATACCCATTTTTGCTCGACGGAGTAGGCTATAGCCATCAAATATTTTGAGTACCATAAATCACCATCCGGAAGGTATTTTTCGACTTAAAGGGGACCATTGAAATACTATTTAGAGCAAGATTTAATGATTTAAATTTCTAGAAATTTGAGCCCGACCAATTTTCTCTCACTAGAGAAGGCTATAGGCTTTAGAAAATGGAGTAGATATAGAGAATACGTCCAATCGTGATCCGGAAGGAGTTTTTCGACACAAAATGGATCGTTAGAATTATGTTGAAAGTATCTTTTAATGATCCAAAGTTGTAGAAATTTTGAGACAGAAAAATTTTCAGTTGCGAGAGAAGGCTATAGGCTTTGGAATTTTGATACATACCCATTTTTGCTCGACGGAGTAGGCTATAGCCATCAAATATTTTGAGTACCATAAATCACCATCCGGAAGGTATTTTTCGACTTAAAGGGGACCATTGAAATACTATTTAGAGCAAGATTTAATGATTTAAATTTCTAGAAATTTTGAGCCCGACCAATTTTCTCTCACTAGAGAAGGCTATAGGCTTTAGAAAATGGAGTAGATATAGAGAATACGTCCAATCGTGATCCGGAAGGAGTTTTTCGACACAAAATGGATCGTTAGAATTATGTTGAAAGTATCTTTTAATGATCCAAAGTTGTAGAAATTTTGAGACAGAAAAATTTTCAGTTGCGAGAGAAGGCTATAGGCTTTGGAATTTTGATACATACCCATTTTTGCTCGACGGAGTAGGCTATAGCCATCAAATATTTTGAGTACCATAAATCACCATCCGGAAGGTATTTTTCGACTTAAAGGGGACCATTGAAATACTATTTAGAGCAAGATTTAATGATTTAAATTTCTAGAAATATTGAGCCCGACCAATTTTCTCTCACTAGAGAAGGCTATAGGCTTTAGAAAATGGAGTAGATATAGAGAATACGTCCAATCGTGATCCGGAAGGAGTTTTTCGACACAAAATGGATCGTTAGAATTATGTTGAAAGTATCTTTTAATGATCCAAAGTTGTAGAAATTTTGAGACAGAAAAATTTTCAGTTGCGAGAGAAGGCTATAGGCTTTGGAATTTTGATACATACCCATTTTTGCTCGACGGAGTAGGCTATAGCCATCAAATATTTTGAGTACCATAAATCACCATCCGGAAGGTATTTTTCGACTTAAAGGGGACCATTGAAATACTATTTAGAGCAAGATTTAATGATTTAAATTTCTAGAAATTTGAGCCCGACCAATTTTCTCTCACTAGAGAAGGCTATAGGCTTTAGAAAATGGAGTAGATATAGAGAATACGTCCAATCGTGATCCGGAAGGAGTTTTTCGACACAAAATGGATCGTTAGAATTATGTTGAAAGTATCTTTTAATGATCCAAAGTTGTAGAAATTTTGAGACAGAAAAATTTTCAGTTGCGAGAGAAGGCTATAGGCTTTGGAATTTTGATACATACCCATTTTTGCTCGACGGAGTAGGCTATAGCCATCAAATATTTTGAGTACCATAAATCACCATCCGGAAGGTATTTTTCGACTTAAAGGGGACCATTGAAATACTATTTAGAGCAAGATTTAATGATTTAAATTTCTAGAAATATTGAGCCCGACCAATTTTCTCTCACTAGAGAAGGCTATAGGCTTTAGAAAATGGAGTAGATATAGAGAATACGTCCAATCGTGATCCGGAAGGAGTTTTTCGACACAAAATGGATCGTTAGAATTATGTTGAAAGTATCTTTTAATGATCCAAAGTTGTAGAAATTTTGAGACAGAAAAATTTTCAGTTGCGAGAGAAGGCTATAGGCTTTGGAATTTTGATACATACCCATTTTTGCTCGACGGAGTAGGCTATAGCCATCAAATATTTTGAGTACCATAAATCACCATCCGGAAGGTATTTTTCGACTTAAAGGGGACCATTGAAATACTATTTAGAGCAAGATTTAATGATTTAAATTTCTAGAAATTTGAGCCCGACCAATTTTCTCTCACTAGAGAAGGCTATAGGCTTTAGAAAATGGAGTAGATATAGAGAATACGTCCAATCGTGATCCGGAAGGAGTTTTTCGACACAAAATGGATCGTTAGAATTATGTTGAAAGTATCTTTTAATGATCCAAAGTTGTAGAAATTTTGAGACAGAAAAATTTTCAGTTGCGAGAGAAGGCTATAGGCTTTGGAATTTTGATACATACCCATTTTTGCTCGACGGAGTAGGCTATAGCCATCAAATATTTTGAGTACCATAAATCACCATCCGGAAGGTATTTTTCGACTTAAAGGGGACCATTGAAATACTATTTAGAGCAAGATTTAATGATTTAAATTTCTAGAAATATTGAGCCCGACCAATTTTCTCTCACTAGAGAAGGCTATAGGCTTTAGAAAATGGAGTAGATATAGAGAATACGTCCAATCGTGATCCGGAAGGAGTTTTTCGACACAAAATGGATCGTTAGAATTATGTTGAAAGTATCTTTTAATGATCCAAAGTTGTAGAAATTTTGAGACAGAAAAATTTTCAGTTGCGAGAGAAGGCTATAGGCTTTGGAATTTTGATACATACCCATTTTTGCTCGACGGAGTAGGCTATAGCCATCAAATATTTTGAGTACCATAAATCACCATCCGGAAGGTATTTTTCGACTTAAAGGGGACCATTGAAATACTATTTAGAGCAAGATTTAATGATTTAAATTTCTAGAAATATTGAGCCCGACCAATTTTCTCTCACTAGAGAAGGCTATAGGCTTTAGAAAATGGAGTAGATATAGAGAATACGTCCAATCGTGATCCGGAAGGAGTTTTTCGACACAAAATGGATCGTTAGAATTATGTTGAAAGTATCTTTTAATGATCCAAAGTTGTAGAAATTTTGAGACAGAAAAATTTTCAGTTGCGAGAGAAGGCTATAGGCTTTGGAATTTTGATACATACCCATTTTTGCTCGACGGAGTAGGCTATAGCCATCAAATATTTTGAGTACCATAAATCACCATCCGGAAGGTATTTTTCGACTTAAAGGGGACCATTGAAATACTATTTAGAGCAAGATTTAATGATTTAAATTTCTAGAAATATTGAGCCCGACCAATTTTCTCTCACTAGAGAAGGCTATAGGCTTTAGAAAATGGAGTAGATATAGAGAATACGTCCAATCGTGATCCGGAAGGAGTTTTTCGACACAAAATGGATCGTTAGAATTATGTTGAAAGTATCTTTTAATGATCCAAAGTTGTAGAAATTTTGAGACAGAAAAATTTTCAGTTGCGAGAGAAGGCTA
>CM046379.1:40261008-40312251 GCA_025413485.1 Ficus microcarpa
AGAGCAATTCGTTTAACTAGGCTAACCAGCATTTTTGGAATACTGGAGTTGATCATTGTACAAAAGAACAAAAGTAGAAATAGAATTTCAGATTGAGGCATGTAGGACAAGTTTTACCTATTCCCATTTCCAAAAATATCTCTTCCTGGATAGCAGTTGTTACAGCTACAGCTTCCTGCATTTTTCAACGTTAGATTCCAAATCATGAAAGATTACTTTAAAAAGTAAACAAAATTTTGACAGAGTAAGGCTTCATTTGTTTCGTTATCTTATTTCAAATTAAAATGTACTTTTTCATCTTAATTTTTATCTTTTTCTGAAAAAGTTTGTCTTTTCTGAAAATTCAACAAAAATTTTCAACTCAAACTTAAAATTTTCAAATTCAACTAACGAACCAAACAAAGCCTAAGAGCAGTGACACTCGGCAAAACATATATAACATCAGCAGAAAACTACTACTCTCAGGCCGATAAACCTAATGGAGGATCTCCTGCAAGAGCTCTGATACTTGAGCAAAATTTAATCTGCAACCTATCCTAATCAAAGACGCACGAAAAGATAGATGAAATCTCCAACCTGGGTTTTACTTGTCATTTTGAAGTGAACATATAGATTTAGCAAATAAGCACCTAACATTGCTTCTTGCCCTCTATTTGGTCCATAACAAAGTGGTCGTTTTAACATGGACGAACTTCTCCAAGTTTGATAAGGCAACACATTAGCTTAATGAGCTTAACAGATTAACAGAAATCAGAATAAAAATTAACTTAATTATTAAAAAAAAAAAAAAAGGAAGTAAACGAAAGAGACAATCGAGCTCGGAATCAGCTGCCACGTCATGATACCCACAAGAGCAAGAAGCGTCATTAATTTAACCCAGAAGCCAACTTGAAAACTTCACCTCAGCTAATTTCAAACGCAAGAAAACATAATCTAAACATAAAAGTTTTTTTTTTTTTAATTTTATTTAAGTAATGGCAGGAAGCGGAGAAATTCACCTGCTGGTCCTGAACAGCGTCTGAAATTCTCTTCTTCACATCTGTTAATGAGTAAATCCTCAATTCAAAAAAACAATTTTAAAATTAAAATTAAAAAGAAGAAAAGGAAGATGACATGAAAGAGAAAGTGGAAATGTACCTGGCTGAGAGATGAGGAAGGAGAAGCGATTGAAGAGATGGAGCAACTGTTGTCTTGACAGCATTCTGACAAACAACAATCAACAATCAACTTCCTCAGTCCTAGGAATACTACTAGGATTATTTTGCCTCTTCTCTTCTGTCCTCTCTCTTCCCAAACCATGAAACGAAATAATGTCTTGCTTCTAGGGCCCAGCCACTCATTTTTTTTTTTTTCTGGTTTTCCTTTTTCATTTGACTATTTTTTATTATAAAATAAAATAAAATAAAATGATAAAAGAAATGAAAAACGACAAAGGCCTTTTGTTTTATCTTAGGTGTACGCGAGGACACCGTGCCACTTTATTTTTTTTTTTCCTTTTTCTTTTTTCCATTTTTTCTCCCAAAGCCAAAGCCATGTCCTTTTCTCGTTTAAATTTAAAATCTCTGGTGTCTTCCACTGAAACCACTGGCTCCAAATCATTTCCCCAATTTTCCACATTTTTCTGGCCTTCCTAAATGCAATTAGTATGCAAAATTAAAATAAATTGGTTAAAATATAATATATCAGAAACCCAGTTTTTTTTTTTTTTTTTGGTGTGCTAATGATCAGAAACCCAGTTGCTCATTTCTTGTTACCTAACGCCATCAGCCTTTTTAAGTAGTTATATCATTTCTCAAGCAAAAAATTAAAACAAATATAGACGATAATAATAATAAAAAAAATAATTTACACTTTTAAAAAGTAATAAACAATTCAAATCAAATCTTTTTTCCAGAAACAAAATTCAAATCAAATCAAAAACCCAGATGTGCACTTCTCGTCTGCTTAACTCGAAGACCTGCAGATATAAACAACGCTGGCAATAAAAATAAATAAATAAACAGAAACTCGGTTATTCAATTCTTCAGTATTTCTATTAATTCTGCTTCTTATAATACATAAAAGAGGGGAATATAACTAAGAAACTACGATTTTTTTTTGCATCTTTTTCTCAATTAGTTTCTTAAACAAGAAATTAAAACAAACATATGTGAGAAAAAAAAATAGGATTAAATCTGGAAAAGTGACACAAATATTACACAAACAGAACAAGAAGTGAAGAACCAAGAGCCCACCAAAAAAAAAAAAAAAAAAAAAATCAGAAATCTTCATCCATGTTGAATACGTGGGTCCCACCATTGCCGTTGAGGCTGGACATGACGGAAGCCTTCTGGTACTCACCGACCCTCTTCTCGAAGAAGTTGGTCTTCCCCTGCAATGATATCAGCTCCATCCAATCAAACGGGTTCTGCACTCCGTACACCTTCCCGCACCCTAGCGCACCCAGAAGCCGATCGGCGACGAATTCGATGTACTGACTCATCAGTTCCCGGTTCATCCCCACCAACGCGCACGGCAGCGCGTCGCACACAAACTCCCTCTCGATCTCCACCGCGTCGCGGACAATCCCCTTGACTCGCTCCTCGCTCAGCTTCTTCCTCAGCAGTGAGTACAGAAGGCACGCGAAATCGCAGTGCAAGCCCTCGTCTCGCGAGATCAACTCGTTGGAGAAGGTGAGTCCCGGCATCAACCCGCGCTTCTTGAGCCAGAAGATGGCGCAGAAGCTTCCGGAGAAGAAGATCCCTTCAACGCAGGCGAAGGCGATGAGGCGCTCGGCGAAGGACTCGGAGCCGTCGATCCAGTGGAGGGCCCACTGGGCCTTCTTCGCGACGCAAGGGACGGTGTCGATGGCGCGGAAGAGGCGGCTCTTCTCATCGGAGTCCTTGATGTAGGTCTCGAGGAGGAGGCTGTACATCTCGGAATGGATGTTCTCGATGGCGATCTGGAAGCCGTAGAAGGCACGCGCCTCTGCGACCTGGACCTCCTTCATGAACCTGCCGGCGAGATTCTCGAGGACGATGCCGTCGGAGGCAGCGAAGAAGGCGAGGACGTGGGTGATGAAGTGCTTCTCGTCGGAGGTGAGGGCTTCGAACTGGCGGACGTCCTGGGAGAGGTCGACCTCCTCGGCGGTCCAAAACGAGGCCTCAGCCTTCTTGTACATCTCCCAGATCTCCGGGAACTGGATCGGGAACATGCAGAACCGGTCGGGGTTCGGGGCGAGAAGGGGCTCTTCTGGCATGGCAGGCATTTTTGGGAAAAGGATTATTACAAACAGTTTTGTTACTGAAAGGGGTTGTTTTTGTGAGAGCTTGCGAAGGTTTTGTCTATGGAGGCTGTGAGAGTTTGTGGAGGTATATATATTGAAGAACAGAGGGATTTGAAATGTTTAAATTTTGGGGACAGATATAGAGCGGGTGGTTTGAAATTCCCTTTTTGTTTTTGTTTTTTTTTTTTTTTGGGGAAGCTTGCGCGAGAATGAACCAGTGGGTATTTTGGGAATTTAACAAAAATGTGTGCCGTTGAGTTTGGTGTTGGACACCGAAGCTATTGTCGTTTTGTGGAAGTGAATTTATGAATATACCCTTGGTCTGAGAGAGCGGGTGATTTGAAATTTCCTCTTTTTTTTTTTTTTTTTTTTTTGGGTTTTGGGAAGCTTGCGAGAGAATGAAACGGAAAGGGGGCATTTTCGGAATTTCGAAAACTCGGTGCTTGTGTGGTCCGGGTTTCGCGGCTTGTGATTGTGGTACTGAAAAGGACACGAAGGTCATTTTTATAAAGTGAGATTGGGAAATAGCCCTGGAGATGGTGACAATTACAACTGGGGGACGGGGAGAGACTTCGTGTAATTTTTGGAGAGGTGAAGGGGTGTTCTTGTAAAATGATATATGGATGGTTTTGCCTTTTTTTTAATTATTTGAAAATTTTGGAATGGAGGCGTGAGAGGGAAGCTTGTGCAAGCTTCTATTTGAAAGGCGCGAAATTTGAGTGGCGCCACTTGGAGGCTTTGTTTTGAGAGATAAGCGCGTTTTCAAACATTCACCAAAAATAGCAAATGTGACAAAAATTGACGTAAGTGGTTCATAAACATTTTTAAAGGGATGGTTTGGTCATTATTTTTTCTTTTTTATTGAGATCACTTTAAATTTATAACTTGTTTGGTGAAACGGTACTCAAATTAAATTATATTTTTTCTTTTTAATTTTTATTTTTTTATGAAAAGTCAACAAAAATTATAATTAGTTTTTAAAAAGTCAACCAACTCAAATTTAAAATTTTCAACTTAAACCGTTTCACCAAACGGACCCTGACATTTTCTTAAATATTTCAGTCACTTTTATAAAAGAAACTAACGAATTAATCACGTAAGAAGCATGCTTCATGGTTTTTGATGGTCAAATAGGTAATTTCTTAAGAAACTAACCCTTTCATCAAACGGACCTTTATATTTTCTTAAATATTTCAATCATTTTTATAAAAGAAACTAACGAATTAATCACGTGAGAAGCATGTTTCATGATTTTTGATGGTCAAATAAGTAATTTCTTAAGAAACTAACCCTTTCACCTAACGGACCCTTATATTTTCTTTAATATTTCAGTTATTTTTATAAGAAACTAACGAATTAATCACGTAAGAAGCATGTTTCATGGTTTTTGATGGTCAAATAAGTAATTTCTTAAGACACTAACCCTTTCACCTAACAGACTCTTATATTTTCTTAAATATTTCAATCATTTTTATAAAAGAAACTAACGAATTAATTATGTGAGAAGCATGCTCATGGTTTTTAATAGTCAAATAGGGAATTTCTTAAGAGTTTTTCCCCAAATTTTTGAGAAATTAGGGTATTACTATAATAAAAGGTGAGAGGGGGGAACCCACCAGCCCACGGGGGGTTGAACTCAATCACAGGGGGGAGGGGTTGGGGTTGAACCCAGTTGTAGAGGAGAGAGGTTGGGCTCGAACCCAATCATTGGGGGGAGGCTAGAAAGGGCTGGAGGGGGTTGAACCCAGTTATAAGGAGGGCGACCGAACCCAGTGGGGGGGGGGGGAGGGGGAGGGGTCAAATCCAATAGTAGAGGGAGGGGGAGCGGGAGAGGCCTAAACCCAGTCGTCGAAGGGGGCGAAAGTGAGAGAAAGGGAAGGAAAAGGGGGAAGGGGAGGGGTTTTTGGGAATTTAAGGGTATTTTGGTCATTTTATCACAAAAATGTTAATTTGAGTAAGATTTTGCTAGAAATTTAGCGAAATGTGATGGAAAAGACTGAAACAGCCAAGAAAATAGAAGTTTAAAGTCATATTGGCAAAAAAAAAAAAAAAAAGGCATACCAAACCATCACCTTTAAAAAAGTTTAGAGATTATTTAAATCAATTACTCATTTATTAATTTGTTTTGCATGTCATACCTTTTATCATATTTCTGTAATTAATTTTGTCTAATTTACCAAAATATTTTAGATATTTCTTTAAAGAACAATATTATATAGTTTGATTCAATTATTTTTATTGTTGCTTTTACAATATTATTAACTAAATTACTAAAAATGATAATAATTTAATTATAAGTTTGGAATACGAGTTTGAAATAAAATTTTTAAATTGAAGTTGATTGACTTTTTAAAAACTAATTATAGTTTGTGTTGATTTTTTAGAAAAAGACAAAAACGAACATAAAAAAAAGTAGTTTACTAATATTATATAGTTTGATTCAATTTTATCTTTATAATTTTTGTAGTCTTTTTAGAAAAAGACAAAAATCTAACCGAAAAAATACAATTTAGATGTATTTAAACCTATAAACCAAACAGAGCATTATTTTAAAAAGAAGATTTCTTAATGAGCAAGATTTATGATTTGTTTGGACATCAAGTTTAACTCCAACTAAACTATATTTTTTTTACTAAGCTTGTGTTTTATTCGTTGGTTAGAAATGAATTTTTAAGTTGGAGTCGGTTGACTTTTCAAAAATTAGTTATAAATTTTGTTGATTCTTAAAAAAAAGACAAAAACTAATATGAAAAGTACAGTTTAGATAGAATTAAACTTAAATATTAAACAAAATCTAAATTTTTATATTTTCTAAAAAATTCGATAAATATTATAACTAATTTTTAAAAAGTCAATCAATTTTATTTTAAAATTTTTAACTTAAACTAAAGTCTTGTTTAGCAATTTAACTCAAACTACTTTTCATTTTAGTTTTTGTTTTTTTCTGAAAAAGTTTTTCTCTTTTCTAAAAAGTCAACAAAAATTTTTAACTCAAACTGTATTTTTTCAACTCAAACTCATTCATCAAATGGACCCAAAAGATCAAACAAAAATTTGCAAAATTTTCTTACAAATTCGTATTAGCACAGTTTTCCGCTCCCGCCCAAAAGGGAGTATTCCGGTCATTCGCGCCCTCAAGAGTCGAGCCATTCCGACGATTTCTTCTTCTTCTCCAGTTCCAACAAAGAAACCCAGCTCTTCCATGGCGTCTTCCTTCTTTCTAATCTTCTCTCTCACCTTCCTTTATCTCTCCTCTTCCGCTCTCTGCTCCTCTTCCTCCACCCTTCTCAGCGCCGCCGAGATTCTCTCCAACTCCGACTATATCTCAATGTCCCCAACCCTCCAACTCGCCGCCAATTCCGAAGCCATAGCTCCCCACTCCTCCTCCGCCACCGTCTTCGCCCCTACCGACTAGGCTTTCCTCCGCTCCGGCCAGCCTCCTCTGCTCCTCCTCCGCTACTACATCTCGCCGTCGAGATTCCCCGTCTAACCCTCAAGACTCTTCCTCGCGGCACAAGAATCCCCACTGTGATTCCGGATCACTCTGTGGTAGTCACAGCTTCTCCGAGTTCCGATGGATATATGTCCATCAACAATGTCAGAATCAACGACGACGTGTTCGACGACGGCTCCGTCGTCATCTACGGCGTCGACGAGTTCTTGAACTCGCCTCTCAAGATTTCTCCCAAGGCGGAGGCTGAATCTTTTTGTTCGGTGGCGAAATTTCTGAGATCCAGAGGCTATTCTGTAATTGCCGCGTTTCTTGAAGCTCAATTGATGGAGATCGGTAACGATCGGATCAAGTTGACCATCTTTGCGCCGGATGATCGGGCATTCAAAGAAGAATATCC
Organism: Ficus microcarpa; assembly: GCA_025413485.1. Lineage (NCBI taxonomy): Eukaryota > Viridiplantae > Streptophyta > Magnoliopsida > Rosales > Moraceae > Ficus > Ficus microcarpa. Next base: position 40,268,125 of record CM046379.1, read on the forward strand.
GAAGAGCACACATATTGGCCTTTACACGGAAATTTTCCGGAGGCATGTGGTCCTAAGATCGCTGGCGTGGAAGGACTTGATTCAGTGTGAGGTTGAGACGAAGTTGCCGACGTTTTCACCAGGATTTTCGATCAATATGAGGTTGGCCAATGGCGTTTCTATGCTGAATGGTTCGCCGGTTGCGTTTGGAGAAGTCTATCGCAGCAAGTGGCTGGTAGTTCATGGACTTGATGGTTTCATCAAGTGTCTGAGTGATCAAGAATCACATGATCAAGATCCATTCTCCGATGGATACGATGTTGCCAAGGAAACTCATAGTTATGGTGACTATCACTGATCTTGTATGCACAATAGTTCTTCCTCGTCGTCTTTTTTCTGTAATTCTTTTGTTCTCGGATTAGGCAATTTGCTTTCGGCTTTCGCGATCAGCTTCAATTCTTCATTGATGTAAAAATAGAGTCTTGAAAATTGTAATTGTAATTGTAAGATACATGATTTGCCATACAATAAATTTGTTTGGTAGAAGCATTCTTTTCAAATATTTATTCTTTTGAATCTTCAGGACACTTGAATTTCGTGTTATTATTGATAAAAATGAGACCTCATGTGAGAAAACCTTTCTTTTCCACTGCTTTTAGGGCATCTGCAGCCATACTCTATTATAGAGTATTACACTATTATAGAGTATGGGGAGTGCGCCAACCCATACTCTATATGGTGATTCAAATATAGAGTATGAACAGTATATTTCATATTTGAAGTATCACCGTTCATATTCTAAATTACTTTTTCTTTTTAATTAAATTTTAAAGTAATATTTAGGTAAAAATAAATAGAATATTACTTTTAGAGTTTGATATAGAGTAAATGGGTTGGAGATAAAATAGTTATTTGAAGTGACAGATATTCTATTTTAGAGTTTCTATACTCTAAAATAGAGTAAATAGGTTGGAGATGGCCTTAACTGAGCATGAAAGGGCGAAAAATACAAATCGAACTGTGGAAGAGAATTCGGAATGATTTGGAACAGACAAAATTATGTGATAATCAAAATCTAGATGTTACGGTTTTATACATTAGAATCTTCTAATCTTAAGTAGGGGTCTAAGGAAAGAGGATTCATTAGTTAGGCGAAGATTCAAAGCCTAGAGTGCGTAGCTGGTGCTCGCTTCCTTAGCATTTGAGTCCCCCGAAAAACTAGCCCTTGCCAATGCTCTTAGCTTCTTGAGCTCACTCTTTGGCTCTACTTCAGGTCCCTTTATCTGTTTTCCTTCTCCTGATCTCTGCCAACTAACATTCCTTTCTGCGATCGGGGAAACCATCCTTTGGATGACATCATGGCTCGGTGAACCGGGACTAAGCACAGGGACGACTGTTGAACTCATGGCACCAATTGGGTCAATACTTTGTGTTCTCCCATCTCTTCTTTTTAACTCTGTTTCTGGACTTCGAGGAAGGAATGGAGCTAGGCCTGTTTTTGCTTGAGAGGATCTAGGTATCGTTCCAGGCCAGTGTCTCCTTGAAAGGAAAGGAAGAATAAAACCTTGAGCAGCAACCTTCAATCCAAGCTTGAGAGAATTTTTCTGAGGATGTGACAGTCTTAGTACAGAACTTATTAGTGCGTACCACTCGTTTATAAGCTGAGAAACGAAAGTAACGAAGAGGAGAGCCAGCATAACAAATCCGATTTTTTGTGCTTCCGTTGGATTTTTGTCGGTCATACTTATAGATAGGCCAAAAATACCGATCTCACACAAAAGAGAGACACTCTCAACAAGATGGATTCCCCAACTGATGTATGGTTTGAGTAGAAATAGATACATGAACTGCACCAGTGTGATTGTCAACGCAAACATAGTTTGGCTCGATTTCTTCGATGAGTAAGCTCCAGAGATGATCCCCAAACCGACCCTTCTTAAAAGATCAACAACTATGTATGAAGACCTAGCGCAGCCCAAAAGTCTTCTCGATGAGGGAATTCCAGTCTCTTCAGCACTGTCGACTGAGCCAAAAACTCGTGTTCTCCCAGTCCCATAATGGCCACTTCCACCCCATTTATTTGTTGTGTTTGAATCGTTTTGATCAACAAAGACAAACAATGGAGGACCCTTCTGACTCTCGAAGAGAATCCCGAAACGTGAAAGGAAAGATGAAGGAACCCCTTCCCTATAAAACCACTTTCCTGTGGTTGGTTTCATTGTTAAAAAAAACCAAAGCTTTTTGTACCATGGTTCGTCAATGGCGACATGCTTGATTTCCTTATACTGAACCAAACTCCCAGAGAAGACTGCTATAACGAGAAAAAGGCACAAGGATAAAATAAAAGCTGCGGGGACCGCCAGCAATAAAGCTCCTGTGATTATTCCCCCGGTTGTACCACCTGCGAATTAGATTGGATTTTTACTTCCTTGCCAGAATGAAATCAAATGCAATTTGCTTAGAATATGTATATTTGTTACCTCTTATTACAAATGCTGATGACTGAGAGATGCAGGGTAATGCGAGAATCAGAAGAAATATCTCGAGCCGGGGAACTGAAAGTATCCCTTTAACTGGTGTTCCTGTTCTCCATTTCAGGAAAAGTAACACCAGAACATGTGCCACGACTAAACCTACACCTACCACCCCGAGCCAAAACAAGTTCCTCTCTAAGTCTTGCCACCTGCATCAAAAATAACCTCGACAATCTGTTATAATTCTGAAATAGGTCTTTGCAAAGAGGCAAAGAGTATTCTAGTATTCAAACTCCATAGCCAAAGGTGATTATGTAGCTACCCTTTATAATTCTCCATTCTCTTGATGATGTCGCTCCCAGACAACAGCTCTCCTCTCTACAAGACAAATTCTTCAGCCATAAATGGAGGTTCCGGTAAAAAATACTTGTACAAACAATGCCTGCGTAATTTAGATTGTAGATACTCACCAGGAAATAAACAAAATACTCTTTGGTATCAAGAGGCAGTCCATAAGGCGCCTTTTTCAGGCTAATGTTGTACTTCCCCTGAAGCCAACCAGGCTTTTGTTCGATGTTCTGTAATCGTGGACAATAAATATTTCCAAGGCAAGAGTTGATTTGATAATTGGCTGTCCTGTTTAAGGAAATGGTGTTAAATTTATTTGCAAGCTTCTCCTCCGTTAGGTAAATATGGTTGGGCCAATCTGAAACACTATCATGTTTCCATGGAAGCTTTTGATGAGGAATAAGCCATCTAAGACCCTTTGCCGTCTCGGAAAATTCAATCGGTTGGTTAACTGAGAGCCAGTCTGAGAGAACAAACACTTGAAGATGTCCAATCATACCCTGCATGAAAACCAGTCAGATATTCAAATTGGATCTTACAAAGTAAAAAGGTTCCGCGAGCAATTTCCAAGTTAAACAAGCTAAAAATGGTCTGCTTGGGTTGCTATACTGCTGAGAACTTCAAAACTTACTTGAAGATTCACTGATTGGTCAGAAGCAATAATAGTGGTACTCCCAGAAGCAAGAGTGTCAATAGCCCCAAGATTTGCATATGAAATCGAAAGAGTGGCTGTTGCTAATGATGTCGCCAATATTCCCGCAGTCACAAAAGAGTGCAATGCGGTTGACAACAAAGGGATCGAATCTGTAGCAGGTATAGAGTTTTATTATTATTAATATTTCAATTAAATGTATAGTGTATTAGTGCATTCTCTGACATGAGGGAAAAAAAGGCCATAGAGAAGATGAAAAATTTAAAAACGAATAATTTCCGGAAACATGATGCTATAACCATAATTTAAGCCAAACAAAATAGCTACACAGAAAGGATGAAAAGGCTTTAAAAAGAACAAGAGATTGTATCCATACAACGCCTCACTTCAAGTTGGTTTGATGCCAAGTTTAGATTTCCTGAAATATCATTGAATTTTCCTTCAGGAACGGTTACGGACAGAACATTATGAGTTGCTGCCACAACATTCATCGAGTACAGAGCTCTTGAAAGCTCCTTCAACCTACACAAAGCAATGTATACCATTTTACTTGAAGTTCATGTATTCTGTGTAAAGAGTTGAAGAGAAAGTAAGAAGCACTTTGCCTTGTTATTCTACCGCCAGTCACTTCTACCATGGAAGCTTCAAACCCGAAAACCGGCTTTGTAAACTCAACTACAACATTTATCTCGGACTCCTTTGTAACATTTGGGGAGCTGGTACTTAGTCTTACACTAGGCTTCACGGAATCTAAAAGAAAAACAGCAATAAGCTTAAAACGAGGGATTGAAATTTTTTCCTGAAAAGCATACGAAGAGTAAAAATTATGAATTGCCATACCGTAAAGAAATGTCAGTGAGGCAACTGGTGAGACAGGAGATCCATTCCTGCCGATTAATAGCTCGGTTTGTAGTTTGACCGTGATGATTACGGTTCTTGATGTAACATTCAACTACAGTTTATACAGGAAATGGTCTCTGCTTTAAATGTACAAATCATATCCAAAGTAAATCAATAAAAATTAGCGAAAAAGGGGACGAGTCGAAGTTCTCAACTTACTTTAAAATCGAATCGCCGCTTCCCTTGATTTCTTCTACTGTTAATAGGTGTCAAACTTCCCTTGTTCACTCTTAATGAATTTAAAATCTGCTGTGTGGAATTCTCTATGGAATGCTGAAGTCCAAGAAAATCTTTAAATCTTCCATTTTATTGGTTGCAAAGACAGTTCTCGGAACCCCATCAATCACCAACTCATATGAAGGAACCATGGTCCAAAAATCCGCCAGCACCGGCCTTCTATCTGCTTAAGTTACCAAAATTTATGAGATAATTACGAAATGACACCAAAAACTTAAAGGGAGACCAATATCTCACCAAAGTGAATGATTATTGAGGAAGCATTAGTTCTTTTAAAGAAATTCCCTGCTTGATCCGAACAAATACTATCCGCCAATGTAATTACCACTCGTCCAACTATGCTCTCCGTGGAAAGAATTATGCCAAGCTTGTAATGCACGGCAGGCTTAATAACGCGCAAGGAATTCGAGTCTATACGTGCCGGTCCTTTGATATTGACCTACGAAAGTGAATGTCGTCTTCATAAAAGCCTAGAATTAAGCTATTATCTTCAAAGACTGCATGTTTTGGTGATACTTACATCACAGTCTGAGGAGTTCACGCATTTGAAGCCACCCCGTCCGACGCAACCTTCACTGAATTCGACATCAATGTCTATTCTTTTAGCATTAGTATAGTTCTGTTTGGTGGAAATTGTTGCAGTTGGTGGTATTGTATCTGTTAGATAAACAGCAACAAATGAGAAAAATTTCTCAGTAAAATGACTAAATATCAGCCAAAAAGACGGGAAACAAGATTTTTCTCACCAATGAACCAAGAATAAGCCGATGAATTTCTCTCGCCATTCCGGGTCGTGACATTAAGAAAAAGTCTGTGGTCATGGTTCTTACTCAAGTTCTTCAGCATTAGGAAATTAGCTGGACAAGGACTCAAGACTTGCCTATCAAGCTGTTGGACACACATACAACTAATGTCATTCATTGCTACAGATATTGAATTCCAATTTGAGAATTTCGCAAAAAATGAAATAAATTTGTACATCAGAGAAAGCTTCCACATAAATTCCAGCATTAAAAACACTTAAAAGAAAACTTGCAAAAATTATTGCCCCATATTATTGCCATTTGAAACCACCAACACTTATGGTAATTTGTAATATAATAGTCATTTAAAATAAGCATAATTTGAACAAACTATAAAAAGAGAGAACAAGAAGAAGAGTAGTAAATACTTGACAGTGTATTGAACACATATTGTCCTGGCATGCATTTGAACCATTCAGCCACTCAAATGAGTATCTGAAAATTGCATAAGAGTGCCTTGATCTTGCTGGAGGAGCTTGATCAAGACGAATCTGGACCGTCGATTCAACGGGGTTTAGAACATGCATGAAAGATCACTGAAACACAGAGATAGAGTAAAGGAAGCTTGAGCATGGCCATTGTAGAAAGTTCCTGAACATGTCATATTAATCTTGAGAGACCCAAAAGAGAAGATATTTGGTTTTCCTTTAGAACTCCAACAACAAATTAAAAAGAAAAAGGAAAAAAGAACACATTTAATCTGTTGTGTTGTGTTGTGTATGGTTATAAAGTTGAAGAGGTAAGGAAAAGCCAAGGACAACCACCAAACCAGCCTAGTTGTCAGTCTCATTACTGCTTCTTTAAAGAAATTCACATCCCCTTATTAACTACCATCACCCGGCCTAGCTGTAATTTTTATTGATTTATTAATATTTTTCTCTGTGTTTTTTTTTTTTTTTCACTATTTTGAACAGAAGATATATCCATTTTGATAAAATGCCATCTCTCTCACTCTCAGTCTCTAATTTTACAGGTTAAAGGACATTTGAAGTTAGCCATGATAACTCTTAGACCAAAAACTCTTGTGCACACTAATCCAAGAAGTTGTTGCTCTTATTTTTTATTTTATTTTTATTGTTTCTCACAACTATCATTCCAACAGAGCATTCACTGCGAGATGAAACAGGAATGAGACCCCTCGGTAAGGGAAGAAAAACGGATCCAATTTTCCATTTTGACCTAAAATTCCTTTAGTTTATTCGAACTTTGACCAAATTAGTTTAATATTCTGAAGAAATTTCATTTGTCCCATTTCTTTTTTCACTAAAAATTTTGGCTCGACTCCAAATAAGGCAACGGTCTTTAATTGAGCAAATCACACTTCACCCCTTGTTCTAAGAGGGTCTTTATGGTAAATACAAAAATACAATGATATCCAATATCACTCTTTTCTTCCGGTATTAGATTATCAGTTTTCGAACCAGGAATTTTTTGACTGAGCTTGTATTTACACTGATCTTTACATGTGTAAATAATCCGAGATACCAGTCAGTAACTCATACACACAGGCACATCCAAATGGTTTTTATTTTTTTTACAGAGGGTTCAAGCAGGCAGAGGGAAACGTGGTGCTCTTTTCCTTTCATCCATGGTGGATTCTTTGGAATCCTCCGCAACCATCCACTGTAATTTGGGTCCCTGAAAACAGGAAGAGAACACATGTTACTCTGAACAATTCTTTGAGATTGCTAAGCATGACGGTTAAACAAGTTTTGAATCTTGAGTTTGATCTCCAAAAGAACTAGTTAGTCAGGGTTGCACAACATGTGACTTTCTTGTGGACATGGTATACTAGATTCTGCAGCGGTCATAGATTTGATCTTTGAAATTAAGATTCTCGAATAAAATTGCTGAAAAAACTCCTAGCCTTTAATTCAACGGAGTGCTGCATACAGATTGTATAGTAAAGATGCGAACTCATTTCCAAAACCCAGTTTTACCTTTCCTTGCCGTATGATTTTCGGAGGATTTACTGTCATGTCGACTACAGTTGATGGATCAGCGATTCTAACGCCCCCATCAACGACAAAATCAAGGCCCTAATACAAGTTCAAATGCACAAATTTAGAGTTAGATTAAGGAAGAGATTAAAGGCCAAGACCGAGGTCTAGGTATGGTTCAACAGTAACTGAAAAATACAGGAAGGTGCTCAAAAGGCTCCCACAGATTGCATAAAGAGCAAATGCTCAACTTTCGTTGTTGTTTCATGGAAATTTAGGAGAAAAAAAGGCCATCTTTTAACAAAGAAAAGGTCATCAACAAATTAAACTTCTATACATTCTATTGTCTTCTATGTACCCTATCATATTTATTTTGTCACAATATTTCTTGGAAATAAAAAACCACCTAAACAGAAAGTTTCAGTAACAGAAAACAAGCTTCATTTGACAAACATACCTCTGGTCTATAGGTATCAGCTATTACAACGGGGTCGAGTATCCACTCGTTTTCCTTGAAGCTCTTAACACTAATACAGGACGCATGCATCAGCATTAGAGCATAATAATATATGAGACACGACAAATCAAGGCCATGATATTTTCATGCTCGATAGAGTTATTTACAACAGTAGTGAAGAAAACAGTATATCTAGCCGCCAATCTCTTTTTCGTACCAAACAAAATAAATATAGCAATTAGACCTGCCTTGTAGATATTAAGGGTGCCTCCATCTTCTCTAATATTGCTTGACATATTTTATCATCAGGCATACGGATACCTACATTTTTCCTTGATGCATATTTTGCAGTTGTAGTCCCGTACTTTATGCACTGTTTAGGTAATTCTTTGCTTGCCGTTAAGATGAAGGTGTACTGTTAAAAAAAAAAAAAAAAAACCTGTGTTTGAGATAGAAACTTTCCACTTCAAGAGAACCTAATTACCATTATTGCAACAAGAAACTGATGCTATACTCAAGGTCCCAAATGATATTGGTTAGCCGTGGAGATCTATAAAGGGTGGAACGACAAGGAGAGTGTATCAAGCTATAGTAGTGGCTGTAGATTTGAGGGAATTCTAGATTTCTTCTTACTGAAGATGGCAGCATAATCAAAGACCAGACTTACAGGCCCAGGTAAGCAATGCTTCACGGCTCGGAATATGTTTGCGTGGCCTTGGCCGTCACCTCGAGGGAACCCTGTCGTATACTTATCAATGTCCCGGAAGGAGTGGCATAAAATGCTAAGGGGCTGCATAGGAAAAGGCATGAACAATGAGATAAATGGAAAAAACAAAACATCAAAAGTGCTAGAATCACAGACTCGTTACGTCGTAGCCATGCATTATCCATCCAGAGGTTCAATACGATGCTGGAGCATTCTCTAAAGCATATTGAGGAAGTGAATAAAAATATGTCATATTCCTTGCCTTTAGAGGTTCTATGCTTTTAATTCTGCAGGGGAAAAAGTAAACAAGAGCCTCGTCATTGTAGGCATAAGTATAAAAACACGCAACCAGCCGTAGAAATGAATGAACATATACCTTCGAAGTCGCTCAATTGCTGAGTGGTTTCTCAAATCACAAACTAGTGCGTACCTACAAACAAAGAACGCGATTACTTCAACCCAAATATATATATATATATATATATATACATATATATAAAAGTATCAAATTGAATGAAAAAATGTGATCCAAATTCATACACCGTATCAGTAGGAATGACACCTACAGCACCGTCTTTCAAAAGATTGACAACAGGTTCCAATTTCCAGCTGTCAGCCCCTGAAGGATCAACTTCAACATACAAAAATTCATCCTCCTGAAAGTTATTACAACAAACTTAACAAAAAAAATAATAATAATTTTTTGGCTAATCAAATGAAGAAAAAATGCTATTTGACAAAACTATTTCAGAGGATGGAACAACGCATATACACAGAAGAAAATCAATTTGACAAAATCGAAAGCAAATGATTCGGAGAATTTTTCATAAATTTTCAAACTTTTTTTTTCTCGGCAACCAAACGAGGCGTAGGATTGTCAGCAATGAGTAAATCAAGAGAGAGAGAGAGAGAGAGTAGAAGTAGGACCTTGGTGAAGCGAGGAGCTGCGTATTTGAGACGCTTAGGGCTTCTCTTAACGGCAAAAGCCAAGACTTGCAGACGGGGGACTTTGGTGGTAACGGCGGCGAGGGATAGGTCGCTTCTGTACGGGCCGAGGCGGCGCGTGGGGAGTGTGGAAGAGAAGGAGAGTGAGAAAGCTTCAATGCGAGGTTGAAGTATGGCTTGGAGAGCCATTTCCATTTCCTGTTGAGGAAGAAGACGAAGGCTTTGGATTCACATTTGGAGCTAAAATGCAACACAAGAGAAACGACAAGGGACAAACGAACTTCAATTTCAGATGATGAAGCCTTTACTCATCTACAACTAACGAGATAGTTCCGCGGATTTCCAGATTTCATTTCAAAAACGACGTCGTCTGTAAAAAGTTTACCACCGTCATACGCAACTTACGGGCTTCTAGATTTTGGGCCGACACCATTGGCCCAGATTTAATGCAAATCGGCCCAGATTTAATGCAAACTTTAAAAGGGGCCCAATAAACGAAGTCTGTTCTCTTCTCTTCTCTCTCTTTTTCTTTTTTCTTTTAATTATACATCACTTATGAATTCAATTATTCACCGTATACTATATTTGGTTTTATAAAACACGCAGATAATCTTTCCTTTTCTTTATAATTAGTAAGTGAATCTTTCTATGAAAATAATAATAATAATGTTTACAAAAAGCTATTTGCCTTTTTATTATTCTAATAAAATTTCTTAAATCCTTCTACAAACACAACCAACAATCTATTCTACGCCCACGGCAACGACAATCATTTTGGGTTCACCCAATAACTCGTATGAAACACTCAATGGACTTAATGCGCTGTGAGCTTCACAAACATACGCTCAAGGTGGGATGTAATTGAACAACCATGCACATAACTCTTTAACATATCTTTTTTTTTTTTGAAATTTCTTTAACATTTCTTTTACACTCAACAATAATATGTGATCTAACTGATGCTGAAATACATTCTCCAAGAGCACACAAAAAGCATACCTGACTTTACTAAAAATGCAAAGTTCAAATCCTCTCATCCCCAAATTAAAAAATTTAAAAAATTAAAGGACAAAACACAAGTACAACACAAAAGTACACAAAATACTAACCAAAATAATTTTCGCCAGTTTACTCGTTAAAATGAACCATAATATCAACTTGTACAGCACGTTATTTATAATTTCATTAGGATTTAATTATTGTAAAATATCTATTAATCGAATTTCTCCTTTACAATTATGTATTAATTAAACGAACATGAGGTTATAGGTATAACTGAATAATAATTCCACTCTTGACTCTATCACAAGATATTGAGTTTGAATCTCACATCCCAAGTTAAAAAACTAGCTCATGATGCAGCCATTGCCTACCAAACCGGTCAGAGTGGCTAATATCATCTCAGTAAACAGATTTGTTAGGCACATCCACCAATCGGGTTGGTGTTAAATTTAGAATTAAAAGTTGCAAAAGAATCATAAGACATTTACCATCAGAAAATCCATGTATCATTCAGAATTACCCGGCGAAACTAACCAGAATCAGTATTGAAAAATCATATTATTTCCTCTGTTACACGTTGAAATGCACTGATGTGAAGAATCTGGACCGGACTGTGTAAATGTGATTCTCAAATTCTACATTTGCACTAAGCTCAAATTGCTCATGAATTCCCCAACTTCTCCAAAGTGCCGAATAAAAGAACCAAAACCAAAATTGCTTTCCTTATCGGGGTGGCGGGGGAGGCACATGTGACTTTGCAAATCCTACCCATGCAACAATGCCAACAGCAAGGATTATCCACCCAAATATATCATACTTGAGATCACTACTCCTCTTTTTCTTTGCAGTCTGCAAAACAAAAACCCAGATCAAGAATATGAGAGAGAGAGAGCAACAAATAATGCAATTCAAGAACTGTATTAATCAATAGACATAAAGCTGAAGATTAAAATATCGATGCCGACATGTAGTTGTTGAGGTTTTCATTTGAAGACGTCAGTGTAGTAATATTTAAAATGCTTAAGGTAATCAATGTTGTCCGACTCACTATAATATAATAATAATCACAAGTAGCTCATTGTTCTAAATTAATTTTACACAAACATCAAATATCTTGGTATTAGTCTATAGCCACGTGATGAGGTGGTACTAAGTCTCTTTATCTTTCACCAGAAGCTACTAACTCTTTAACCACATCTAATAAGCAGTTACCGAAAAACTACAAGGGGACAAACAACACATGGCAATAGTTTAATTTCTGTGAGGGTCTTCTCACTGGGATTATCAAAAAGACACTAAAGAAAAAAATATATGCATACATGTAAAAAAAAAAAAAAAATGGTGAATTACCTTGGCACCTGATCCTGATGAAGTGGAAGGTCCTGAAGATCCCATTGCCTGCTGGCTAAAACCGTGCTTATGGATTTCCTTGTGCAACTCTGGGGCCTAGAGATTCAACAAACAAATATGAAGTTAAATTACATAAAACAAATAAAGGTTCAACAGATTTCAACGTGTGTTTCAAAGGGCTACAATCAAAGATTGCCAAAATCAGCTACTCAAGTAAACGCCCACCTACAAATGCAGTGCTACACATATAGTCTACAATTTTAACCCTACACTACCACCGGAAGGATTTTATTGTAACTAAAGGATGGCATTACGATTCACAAGATGCTAAATCTAAGCTCTCTATCAATTCCTTTCTATCTCAGCACAATGTCAATGGTAATTGATAAATTCCTTTCTATTTCAGCACACTGCCGATGCTAAATTCCTCAAAAACATACATGTGGCCTCAAAGCCTCACTTATTTGAAGCCCTTAAGAACACAGAATCCTTAGCCTATTAAAACCACAGGCAAGATCATATAGGAAACAAACAGAAAGCATTAGGTCACAACCATGAACGCATTGTAATCGTTCCGAAAACCCAATTTTCAGAAACTCAAATGGTAATTGGCAAGCATTCAACATTTCGGCATGGTCTGTTACCTCTCCATAAACTAGATCTAAAACCTCGAATGATGGCCTATAACGGATTCTTTAGGACAACAAAATGACATTAAAACAAATGTAATCGTTTGTTTAGGGTGTAAATACACCGAAAGTTGAAATACAGCGTACTTCAGATATCTCATCTATTACAAAAAGAACAAAAGAGTTGAACATTTTTTTTAGCAGTTTAAGCTTGTCGACAATTGAGGGTGCAATCTAAGTTTGCCATCTTATAGACTACACATACATTTTGAGGCGACTTTCATGTTCAAGACCCCATTACCATAACCACAACTGTTCTCAACAGCAAGAAACAAAATGATTGCCCCGATAAACCGATAACCCTCACCTTCAAGTAAGTCCTACACTACACCCAGTAAATCACCTCGAATATATTTTCCCAGTTAGAGGCTTAGAGCAAATCTACAACTCTCCTTTGTCTTTAGTATCAAAGTAAAAAGATGGCAGCAAAAAACAATAATTGAAAATAAAAATACGAGCTGGGTGTACCTTGTGAGCCACTTCCAAAGACTTGCGATAGAGCTCATTATCAGGTTCCTATAATTGAAAAGAAAAACTACTTTAATACAAAACTACATTAAAAAAAAAAAAAAAAAAAAAAAAAAAAAAAAAAAAAGGTTTTGCAGAAAAATAGTCAGAAGAGGAGAACAACCTCGTCAAGTGCTTGCTGAAAGCATTTAGCTGCGCTAGAGAAATACTCCCTTGCCTCATCCATATCAGGAGTCAGAAATGCGTGAGAAGTATGAGCATTTCCCAGGCACCAAAGAGTATCAGGTCTCTTCCGATCAACCAACAATGCCTCCTCCAGCCTTGAAATCGCTTCTGTACAATCAAATTCATACCCAAAAATTGAAGAGAGAAACATTAAATTCACGAAATTATCAATTAATCGATAACTAAATTACAGTCCCGGGAAAATAATCCACTCATTTTCCGGGAAAAGAAAAGAAAAGAAAAAACTTGGAAATGAAATAGCACCTAGAACCATTTTCTTCGACTCCGGAACAGTCTGGAACTGAGACAACTCTAGCAAAGCCCCTGCCCATCTCGTCAAGTTCTGCGTTCATCAAAACCGAAAAAATTAAAAATAAAAATTAAAAAAAACCTCTCAAATAATCGACATAAACAACTGTAATCAAACCATAAACAACTGTAATCAAACCATAAAGAAAACGAACATCGGAGTCGAGAGGGTTCTTGGCGTAGGTAGCTTCGGCGGCCTTGCGAGCGTGCTCGAAGAACAGGAGGCGATCGAAATCGCTCTGCTGCAAATCCATGGCCGCGAGATTTTCAAGGAAAAAAAAAATCTTTCCGTTGAGCCCTTGTACGGTCGGGGTAGGGCTTTCGACGTAGGGGGGTGTTGGGAACAAATGAAGCGGCTATTTTCAACAGGGAAGAAGACGATGGATTTTTTTTAGAGATAGAAAGAGAGAGGTCCGAGAAGGATCCGAAATTGAAACTTTGCGACCCGGTTTGGAGTCTAAGGCGGTTTCCTGGTCCTCACTCGTCTTCATTTCGCTTTTTCATGTCGGGGTGGGAACTGGGAAGTGGGAAAGGAATAAAGCTCTCTCAAGTTTCACCCGCGATATAGCGCGTGCCTACACTCTCGATTTCTTTTTTTTTTTCCTTTCAAATTTCATTTTGATTTTTTTGAATAACTTTGATATAGTTTAGGTATGGTAATTCATGTCACAAAATAATTATTCGAAACCAATCCAATCCTTTTTTAAAATATCTTTTAACTTAATTTGATTACAATTCACGACACGAAAATTTTTAATAATCAAAACACAAATATGATATGATTGTTTAATAGATTGATAAAATATAACTAAAAAATAAAAAAATAACCTGAGATATAAAATTTATATATAATACATGAATTCTTTATCAACATGAAAGTTTTGTACTTTTATTATTATTTTTTCAACAAAAAGTGTAAAAAATACATCTTATTAAAATTTCATAGTCTGTTATAATATTAAAATATACTATTAAAATTAGAAAAAAATAAGAATAAGAAATTATGAAATGACAAGGCTCCATTCTAGGACGTCTTTAGAAACTGTGTTTTTAAAAGTTATTTTGTCTTTTTCCTTCTATTTTACTATTTATTTTTCAAATATTTTTTAAAAACTCAAATTTTAAAAGTCCGTAATTTTATCATTTTAAATCGAAATGAGATTTTTTTCCTCCAAATTACATAGAATTTCGAGAAAAATGAAACAATATCTATATTACTAATTTTTTTCGAACATATTTTAAGTTGTTATACTTTTTCACTTCAAATAATTTATTTTCACCAAACGAATATTTATAAAACTCAAATCATCCCCAACTTTCAAAACACAGTCCCCGAAGGTGTCCCCAAATGGAGCCTGATAATACTTGGAACTTTATATTAGAGACAACAATCATTTATTAGGTTCCACAGCTATTATATGTACTTAGAGGTATCTCCAATATAATGCTAAAAAGCTATGTCAATGATAAATTTTGATATTTAGAATGAATAAAGTGCTCTCCAATGTAGTGCTATATTTAATATGCCAAATTTATCAAATACTAAATTTTATAATAAATTTATCATAAGATATAGTTAATGTCAAATTTAGTATTTGATTCTTGTCAATTATTAACTTTACTTTTATCATATAATAATTGAACTAATTTCATTTTTAAATTATTTAATTACTTAGATGCTCATTTTTACAAGTTTCAAAACACAATAATAATAACAAAAAATAAAAATAGTATTATACATTGAAAACATAAAGTAAAATAATTATTATTTTTTACACTTCTTTGTAGTAAATATAGGCATGACATGGTTCAATGTAGTGGAGATGGTGGAAAGGAAATGCCACGTACGCGCTTCAGCGAGAGAGTTTGGTACTACCATTCCCCAAATCTGGCGATGCGAAATGGCGTACACGAGTGGGTTTCGGAATTACGACACGTGTGCATTTCTGAGTCAAGAGTCGAGACACTCTGTGGTGGTCCTCCCTGGGATCGCTTTGGGCCTTAACAGACGCCAAACCCAATATTAGAAGCATATTGGGCCCTCTTCAAGATCTCAAGTCTTCATTCATGAACCTCCCTCTATTATGTGGCGACTCTGATTCATTGTGAAAGTTTTTACTTTTATTTTGCTTTTGGGATTACTTGATTTGTTTAGATGTTTGAAATCCTTGATTATCAACCTTATAAACCACGATTCAAGAAAATAATTTTTGTTCATAATTCTTGATTGATTGATTGCTAGTAAGCTTTGTCACATGTGCATATAAAATTTCTCCAAGGAAAGCCTACTGAATCATATCTTTAGAGATGTTTGATACATAATAATCTTAAAAGTGTGAATCAAAATATTGTAGATTCTCATGTTTGAAAAAAAATATATGTAATTTTAAACTCACAAATGATTATGTATTTTTAAACATGGTTCAATAAAATGTTTAAATTTTCAATGACCAATATGCCAAATCACGTGAGTTAAAATGGTATGGAGATACTAAGTTGGAAAGGGTACGAGTTCGATTATGCGTTGTATTAAAAAAAAATAATTAGATAAAGCTGCAAAATATCATTGAATTGAAAACTATTCAATTATAAGTCTATAGAGACCATTTGATTACTCGACCGTTCTTTCACAATACTCAATGCCCCGTTGCTAATCAATCATGTGATGGAATATGATCATTTGTAAATTTCCATTAAGTTGTCTTTCTGTTCTTATAATCTAGCCAAATTATATTTATAATAGGAACAACATGTCCCTGTTCCACATAGTACAAGCCATGCAAATAGGCAAATTGGTCACCTTCTCAAAATTAATAAAAAGTGAGAAAGTTCATTTAAAAAAAGAAAGAAAAAAAAAAAAAAAAAAGGCCCCAAAATGATGTTGATTCCGCAACCCATACATTACAAGACAACCGATCTCACCAACCTGATTAAAACCGATGCCATAAGATAAACCATCATTACAAGTTGTTGAAAAATAAAGAAATAAAAACGAAAGGGTCTTGGTTTCTCTCTCAAAAAAATATAATAAATAATACTAAATGTGTTTGATGTTTCACATTATTATTATTATTATTGTAGTCTTTCTATCGTTATCACGACTTAACACGCGTTTGAGATTAAATTTTTAAGTTGAAATTAATTAATTTTTAAAGTATTAGTTATAATTTTTATTAACTTTCAAAAAAATATAAAAATAAATCTAAAAAGGAAGGTTTAGACCTTCCATCCAAACAAACCATTAGTTGAAGGACGGTTGGGTTATTGGTACAGTGGACTTTTTCCTCGTAAAAACATTGGATATAGACATTGCAGCCCACTTAGAAAGCGATTTGCCAGCAAATTTTCTCGTGTTCCTAGCTTTTTTCGAATGGGAAATTGGCATTGAGCCAACATCAATTAGAGAATAAAGGCATGTAAATTAGAATTACAATATTGCCGCCATTATGTTTTCAAAGTAGTGAAAAAACCCGCAACTCCAAAAGATCAAAGCATTATTCCGAACCATCAAGTTACATGTGAAAAGTAAATGAGAAATTGAGCTTTTATTTTCGTAAAGAAATGTTAAAGTCTTTAAATCCTAATGCTTTATTTTTTCAGTAGTTCAATCCGCCTTTCTTATCTCTGACGCTGTTCTTAAAGAGTCCATAGATTATGTAGACTTATCTTACGTTGCTTTCACAGTTTTACCTTCGCATTTTCTATTTGTATGGTATTTGCTTAATCACAAACCTTTAAATTATATCATAATCAAATGTAAAGATATGTCCTTCAAAAAAAAATGTAAAGAAATGTAAAATTAACGTACTTATGGTTTTTATAAGATAGCATGATTTAAGTTTCATATTATCTGATAAATAGGACTTTTGTAATATCAAAAACTTATTTTTAGAGAAAAAAAAAGAGTATTATTTTTTTGTCTCTCTATTCTTCTACTTATGAGTTGGATGACAAAAAGTGTACTGTTTTTTTTTCGTCAACTAAAACTTCTACAATCATAATGAATGAGAGAATATAGCACATTTTGAAGATATTTGGTCCAAATCATAATTATAGGCTGCTTAGATAAAACCATTAAAATAAAAAATTAAAGAAATTTCGTTTAAACTTCTATTTAGTTTGTTAGTTATAGAATAAAATTTTTAAATTATAATTGATTAATTTTTTAAAAACTAATAATTTTTGTTGATTTAAAAAAAATATAAAAAATTAGATTAAAAAATTGAGTTTCAATTAAAACTCTAAATAAAACTTTTTAAGAAAATTATTTTTAATGATGAGTGGTTGAACCAAACGGCCATTGAAACGTGCATTATTTTGAAATGGGAAATACAAGGGACTTTGTCATGATTGCTGAAAGGACGTGGCTGACTATAGGCCTGTAATTAGAATTTTAGTGGTACTTTTAACTTTTTAAGGAGTTATACATTAAACAAAACTTAGTTTTTGTTGATTAAATTATGGGGAGGGGTATTTATGATTCAAAATTCAAAACGTCTTACATTTACCCCCAAAAAAAAAAAAAATTTCAAAACGTCTGTAGAGTCCAGGACAAAGTTCTCAATGAAAGGGAATGAACATAACGTATGACGTTACAAAGATTTGGACTGAACCAAAGGAGCCATTGGCCGACAGCACTAAATTCTATCACCTGTTTAGTGTGATGCCAGAGCTAAAAGACACTCCCACTTCCCACCAAATTAGGAAAATAAATAAATAATTATATGACAAGACACCTTATTTTGATCTAATAGACTGTAAATGTTTCATTAAACATTTGACTATATTTCATCCGCATGATTTATGAACATCTACATTATAAATAATGCATTTGAGATATAATAGTATTCAGGTCTCGTTTGGAATAACATCTTAAACTGTAATTTTTATCTCAATTTTTGTCTTTTTTTAAAAAAGTTTTTGTCTTTTCTGAAAAAATCAACAAAAATTTTAAACTCAAATTTAAAATTTTAAACTCAAACTTATTCATCAAGCAGACCCTCTTATTTAAAGATCGATAGGCTACAAATTACTTTGCATAATTAAAAAAACTTGCTTCTAAATTCTAATGATAGGCAGGATAAAACAATGTGCTATCTCAATGCATTTTCAAATAAAAAAATTACAAAAAACAAAAAAAAAACATAAAACATAAAAACAAAAGCCAACCTCTACTCTTGTACCGTCTTCTAGACATTTATTATCGTCTCTTTTCGTCCTTGAATTCATCTGTAATTTTATAAGGGAGCATTTGGAACCCCAACTTGGGATTTTTTATAAGGTGTTTGGAATACAAACTGAAATTAGAGTTTTAGAATTCTTGGAATGTTTTAAAATGTATATTTGATTAAAGATAAATTATGATTGTTAAAAAGCATAAAAAATTAAAGTGTGTTGGAAAAATTAATAACATTGATATTATTTCGTTTCTTTTGTCAAAATAACAATATACATATTGTTTTATTTCTCTCATCATTTTATGTGATTTATAAATAAAAAAATATTTCATATTGATTAGAAATAAGAAAGTTAATTTTTAAAATTTGAGTTTTTTGAAAATGAAAAAAAAATCTAAAATACAAATAATGAAATTGATTTATTTAAATATAACACTCCAACTGAAATAGAGCTTTCCAAACGAGAAGTGTGAATTCAACTTTTTCAAGCAGGAGTTTTTATTTTTATTTATTTTGATTTTTTAAATTCAACTTTAAGAACTTCTAAGTAGTGGGTTTGACCAAAAGTTTCGTGTGCCACTATAAACAGTCCAATATTAACATGTCCCGCACAACTTCTATTTTAATACCAACAGTATAGATATGAAGGTCTCACACGAATTCTTTCTTTAAAAAAAAAAAAAAAAAAAGATAAAAGATATGAGGTCTCACACAAATTCTACATTGATTAAACGACTAAAATTGAGCAATTATTTGTTTTCCCTTTGTATGTTTTTTTTTTTGACAAAAATTTAATATCATTCATCCCATAATTTAAGTGAAATTGGATATTCTTCCATATCTTATCTTTTAAGAATTACAAAATTTCTTTAAATTTTCTCTCATTTGATATCTTTTAGTTGACTTGATGCCATAAAATTCTTCATTTTATTTAAAGGAAAAGAGTCAAAAGCAAAATTTTTTTTATTTACATTGATAAGTCTGTTTCCACATAGTTATCTTTAATCCTACTTAAAATCAATGTGTACATGAAATCTTGGTCAAATCTAACGATAGAAGTGAGTTTTTTTGAAGCACTAAAGTCCGTTTAAATGTAAAACTTTAAAATGAATGATTTTTTTAAAACGTGATTACATGTATAATTTAATAGTGATTTTATAAAATTTAATATCTCACTTAAAGTTTAAAAATATGAACTTTATAAAAGTTACTGATGTTCAATAAACATGTGGTCAAACTTTTTTTGAGATGAAAAAATGGATTAAAAGTGCTTTTACTTCTTTTATTTAACGTTATAGGAACAGTCAACTGGGATTAAAAAGAATCATTCATTTCATTAATTGTATTTTTGTTGTATGTGTCTTTATTTTGATTTAATCCAAATATAATGTGAAACGAAAATTTTGACAATCAACAACTCGAATACAACGTAATTACTTGTTAAGTTGACAGAACATAATATGAAAAATAGCATGTGACACTAGATTGATTGATTTATTTATTTTGGGTGGAACCGGTGTGGTTGAACTTGAATCATGGTCATCACGTGCATTGGTCGTACAAGTTAATTAAATTTGGACAACTATGAGTAAGGCAATTGATAAATAGCTACTCTAATTGGATGGATGGATAGTATGCTTGTCTAGCTAGGAAGTTCTCAAAAAGTTAAAACAAGAACATTTAGGGTTCGTTTGATGAATGAGTTTGAGTTGAAAATTTTAAAAGGGTGTTTGGTGAATGAGTTTAGTTTAAGATTTTTAAGTTTTAATAGTAATTTTTTAGAAAAGATAAAAAACTTTTTCAGAAAAAATAAAAACCATGATGAAAAAAGTACAATTTAATTCAAATTAACTTGTGTCTAAACTAACTCTAAATTTAAGTTGACAGAACGTAATATGAAAAATAGCATGTGACACTAGATTGATTTATTTATTTATTTTGGGTGGAACCGGTGTGGTTGAATTTGAATCATGATCATCATGTGCACTGGTCGTACAAGTTAATTAAATTTGGACAACTATGAGTAAGGCAATTGATAAATAGCTACTCTAATTGGATGGATGGATAGTATGCTTGTCTAGCTAGGAAGTTCTCAAAGAGTTAAAACAAGAACATTTAGGGTTCGGTTGATGAATGAGTTCAAGTTGAAAATTTTAAGGGGGTGTTTGGTGAATGAGTTTAGTTTAAGATTTTTAAGTTTGAATAATAATTTTTCAGAAAAGACAAAAAACTTTTTCAGAAAAAACAAAAATCATGATAAAAAAAGTACAATTTAGTTCAAAATGAACTAACAACCAAACACCCTCTAAGTTTAAATAGTAATTTTTCAGAAAAGATAAAAAACTTTTTCAGAAAAGACAAAAATCATGATGAAAAAAGTACAATTTAGTTCAAACTAAACTTGTGTCTAAACTAACCCTAAATTTGAGTTGAAAATTTTTGTTGACTTTTAAGAAAAAATAAAAACTTTTTCAAAAAAAGACAAAAACTGATATGAAGATTTTGAGTTTGAGTTTAAACGCCAAACGAGACCTAAACTTTATTTGATAAATTTAACTCTAATAAAACAATATTTTTTTATCAATTTTTGTCTTGTTTTAAAAAGTTAATAAAATTTAAAAACTAAAATTTAAAAAATCAATTAATTTTAACTTAAAAAATTCACCTTCAATCAACTAATAAAAAGTAAGCTCAAAATAATAAATATATATAAAACATGTTATCCTTTCTACCGACAACGTTCAAAGGACAAACCCACTATCCACTAGTGTGAGTTGTTACTTTTTTTTTTTCGGAGTAAGTGTGAGTTGTTACTTTTACTTTATATAGTAATAATAATAATAATAGGGCTTGATAAAGTTAATTGATTAACTTAAAAACCAAATATTGAAGCAAAATAAATAGTGAAAAAATTCAAATCATCATTCAAAAGTAAATTAAAATGAAAAATAGTTTCTTCGTTAGCTCAAAGTGGCATCGAACTTGGAGACAAAATGTGTATCATCACATTACAAAAACATATTATCATTCTAATTTGGCAGCTTTTAGACAAATACGTTTTGTTTTGTTTTAAACTAGTGCCAACTGTCATAAATGCGACAATGTCACAACACCGAACACACAAAAATTTAAAGTAAAAAAATCAAAAATCAAAAATCAAAAATCAAAAATCAAAAGAGTGGCAATATATAGTAAATAATAAAATCAATGAGGGTATTCCCGGTATTCCGCTCTATAAATAGACATAAAAATCCAACTACTCTTCTCCTCTGTCGTGTCCTCCGGGTTTCGCAGCCAAGCAGCGGATAAAGGTGCTCTCTTTCTCTCTCTTCTGTCTTCTTTCTCTCTGATCCCCAAATCTACGTCTCCGTCTAAGTCTACGACATTTCAGGACCTTAAATTTGGTCTTTGAGTTTGTAGCTGAAGCTCTTCTTTCACTTGGTTCGTTGTTTATTTGGTAATTTCTCAGCTTGTCTTTGCGGACATTATTTTCCCCTCTTTCGATGATTTTACTGTAGTTTTTAAGTTTTCTGTTGGCGTCTTTGGTTTATGGAAAATGCATGTTTTGGATCTTCGATTTAGTTTTATACTTGATGCGTTGAGGTTTTTTTTGCAGCTGACTTCTTCATTTCTAGGCTCAGATTTGGAATAATGTTAGAAATAGGCAACTTGCTTGTGTGCTTTTTTTTATTACAGGAAACAAAAAATTGTGAGCTGCGTTGACTTTTAGTCCAACTATTTTTTTTAGTTTCTATTTTCATTTTTATCTGTTTGGTTGGTGGGAAAATTGAGGAAAAGATAAGAAATCCTGAAATTTATTACTGATTTTTTTTTTTGGCTTCATTTATTTGGTCGGTTGCACGTTGGAAAGGGAAAAAATGTTGTTCTGTTTTTCCTGGAGAAAATTTTGGAGAAAATGCTAATTTTCTTCAATACCCATCTTTTTTTTTTTGAAGAATTTTTTTTCCAAGTATTTTAAAAATCTTCATAAGGGTGTACGAAGACAGGATATTATTAATATTAATATTAATATATATGAATTTGATTATAATTAAATGAACACTTTGAAAATGTAAATGGCTATTAGCTAAATTCTGGAAAAAAGAGTTTCGAAATTTCAAGTATTTTATACTGTAAGTTAATATTAAGTATTTTAAAAATATTTATCAGGGTATTCGAAGAGGCAGATTTAGGGGAATTAAAAAGGGATAACATATTTTTTTTCAGAGCACAAAAAAAAAAAAAAGAGGACATATTTTTTAACAGAAAAAATAATAACTTAGAAAAATGGAAATCGCTGTTAGATAAAATCTGGAGAGTAGAGTTACAAAAGTTTGAGTTCCAATTGATTTAACGTTTGAAGTTGTCTTCTTCTTCTTTGTAATTCCAATCTCCGTTTCTTTCCTTATCACTTCTTTAATAGCTCTTTCCGATCTCCGTTTATAATTCCAATCTCCTTTCTCTCTGTGTTGGCCAGTTGGTTTTCACAAGATGGAGAACATGAGCAGCTTTTGGCAACTAGGTGATCAGCTTCGTGGGCAATCGAAAGCCTCAGAGGATCACCAGTGGTTGATGGCTGCGTCTAAGTTAGCTGAACAGACAAGGACAAAAGGCGAGCGAATGAATAACCTCGACCTTTCGAAGGGTCAATCCGAGCCAAGGCCAATGGACAAGTTTGGGTTCCAGGAAGATAACAAGTGTGAAATTCTTAACTTTAACATGCTCAACTTGGAATCGAAGATGACTGAAAACGTGAACAAAGCTTCCTTCAGAAACGGCATGTACAATATGAACGCGCTGTACCAAAAGAGCAACCCGAACATACTGGGGAATATGACTGGTAACAAGTATAGTGGCAATAACCTGAGCAACAAGGAATTCAACAACAACAACAACAACAACAATAACAACAACAATGAAAATGCCAATGCAAATGGTGCGGTTGACAAAAGGTTCAAGACCTTGCCTGCAACTGAGACACTCCCGCGAAATGAGGTGCTTGGAGGATACATCTTTGTGTGCAACAATGATACTATGCAGGAAGATTTGAAGCGACAGTTATTTGGTACTTTAATTCTTTGTTTTCTGCATTTCTTTGTTCATCTTTGGTTAGTTGTCCGAAGTAGTTTGCATAGTTAGGCCAGTGCAGAAATAGGCATTTAAACATCTCATATCCGGTCTACAAATGGTTGAAGATCATGGTTTGGATTTGAAGGATAAATTTACCTATAGATCAATCAATGGAGATATTTGCGGTTTTATGTCTCTAACTAAGCAAGTTGGTTTTATCGAAGAAGTAATAGGTGATTTCTGTTAATTTTTGTAGGTTTACCTCCCAGATACAGAGATTCTGTTCGGGCAATCACACCTGGTTTACCCCTGTTTCTCTACAACTATACCACTCACCAGTTGCATGGTATTTTCGAGGTTTGTTCTCAAACTATTCATTTCTTGTTATAACACTTTATATGCATCTGTTCTGCAATAAAATTGTTTGGAAATAGAAGCCTTAATAAGATTGGATGTCTTCTACCAAAAAAAAAAAAAAAGCGAAGATTGGATGTTGTCGCTAGCTTCCTGTGCTAGCATGTTTGGAACGAAACTTCCCTCGGTACAAGAAAGCCAATGTATCAAGTGCATGTCGCTTCTTAAATATCTGTGTGCCCATGTTTGGGCAATTAGATCCATCATTTGTGCTGATTTTGTAGTACTTTTCTTCTTTAAAGCAGATGTGAAAGATGCTTCTTCATTGGTTCCTTGAACGCTTCCCCTGCGACCTATTCTTTCTACTTTTATTGTCTCTAACGAGCTCTCTCTCTTTTGTCGGCTGTTTTTCTACAGGCAGCAAGTTTTGGCGGTTCAAACATTGACGCAACTGCCTGGGAAGATAAGAAATGCAAAGGCGAATCAAGGTTTCCTGCTCAGGTAGAATTAGTTTTGAGAAATTGCTAAAAATGATTGAATTTCTTTGTTTGGGAGCACCTATCTTACTGATTTTCCCACTCCGATAAAACAATAGGTAAGGATCCGTATTAGAAAACTCTGCAAGGCTTTGGAAGAGGATGCATTTAGGCCAGTCTTACATCACTACGACGGTCCCAAGTTTCGTCTTGAGATCTCAGTTCCCGAGGTATTTTCATTGATACGGATCAATTTTGTCTTGCCTGTTGGCTACTCAGTATGACTTTTATTACCTCGTTTAACCTATGACGATTTTGCAGACCTTGGATCTATTGGACCTATGCGAGCAAGCCGGATCGGCAGCATAAGAGCTGAAGAAATGTTGGCTAAAAACGCAAGTCAACTTTGTAGGTTTCGTGGTTACATGCCTGTTGTGTGCTTTTACAGCAGATTTTCCATACAGCGCAAGCTTGAAGGTGGGGGTGAAAGTCTGGTAGAGCAAGTCTTGTTTTTCTTGAGTAGGTTTTTTAATGCCGAGTGATGAGCCTGGTGAATAATTTACTCTTTGCCGAGTTCTACTTTGTAAGTTTGTGTAACATTTGAGAGTGTTACTATTATTGTATCTGTGAAACAACAGACTTATCTCAATCTCAGTATGTAAGAGAGAGATTATATATGAATTTAATAGCTGTGTAAGACCTCTGGAAAAAGGGTCTCCTATCTACTATCTATATTTTTATTTCGTTTATTTACATCAAATCTGGTTGAAATTAGAAACGCCTAAATTTACTTATATAAAAACAGTCTCAAATGTGGCTCACTGGCTCTACTTATTGTGCAAATGGCCAACGTTGGACAACAAACATGTGTGCGTATGTGCATATACCCAACAAATTAATACATTTTTGCCCAAACATTACCCATTAGTGATGAGACACAAAGAAGAGATTCTTATTCCAACAACAGATTTATGAAAGATGGAGAGGCTATGAGCTGTGATTGGACACAATCACAAGCAAAACATTTAAAAAAAAAAAAAAAGCAAAATATTCCGTTAAAAAATCATAGCCTTGCAAGATGCAAAGTAACCAAACAAATAAAGCAGTTGAATACGACAAACCCAAAAAAAAAAAAAAAAAGAAGAAAAAGAAAGAAAAAGAAATTATAATAGCATCCGACAAACCAAATTAAGAAAACGAAAGCAGAGCAAATATTTACATGAAAATAAACCATCCCGATTAAGATAAGTTAGCCAATTAATCTCCGACAGCATTAGCTAACTATAACTAATCCATAGTCAAACTACACCTCGCAGCTGGGGCTTTTCCAACCCCATGGTTGTCGTGGAACTTCACATCCTTTTGAGAACTACTAGCACGGAATTGATTCGCCGGAGAGTACTGCTCGTAGACCGGTCCCTTCGACGGAGAATACCACAATCCATCAGCAAACGGACGCATGTAGGGCTGAAGCGCCATCGTCAGCATGGTTGTTCATGAATACCCCATGTTGATGATGTTGAAGAACATGATGATCATGATCATTCATAGCAGAAGTAACAGCATTATTGCCACTAAAAATGTTGTTGTTGTTGTCGTCGAAAATCAAACTTCCAATGTTCCCAATTCTGCTGTAGTACTGACCCTCATCTTCACGATTATAATCAGTTTCATGATTGTTCAGCATCATGGACGTGAATGAGCCACTACCAGGAACATTATTCATGAACGAGCTCACCATATGATTATCAAACGGCACCGTTTTCGAAGAGCTAGGCTGGTCAAGACGCCAAGAGTACTGTACTGGATCATGATAAGTATGAGGATCATATTGAGGAATAACAAACTGATTATTAATATTATGATAATTAGAATTATCATATTGATAATCAGATGTTTGGTACGAGTTTCCCACATGATCCATCATGATCCTCATCGGAGACAAATGACTAGTATTAATACCAAACTGATGATGATCATGATCATGGTAGTAGTTCTTATCGTGGGGTGTCACGCACATGATCGTCATGTTGTTGCACCGATCCGACCAGTGCTTGTTGGCGTGGCTGATTATTTGGTCCAAGTGAATCTTGAGGTCCTCGATCTGAGCCAACGAGAATCCGTCAATGCGATGGTCCCACAACTCAAACTGATGATCATGATGTTGATGAAGATGATCGTGATGATGATCGGGATGAGATTTGAGCATCATGATCTTGTTGTTCTCCTCGGCGAGTTTCTTGGTCTCGTGCTGGAGTCGCTTGATCTTGTCTTTGAAGAAGTCGGTGAGGTCTAGGTCCTTTTTGGAGACGGGGTTCTTGGCTTTGTAAGCCAAGTACATGGCGATTATGCTTTCCACCTCGTGAGGCTGCTCTGGCCAGGTTTCAATCTGGCCGGGCTGATGTTGATAATTATGATCGTGATGATCGTGATTGTGACGATGGTCGTGATGATCGGAGAGTTGATTTGTGGAG
This sequence comes from Ficus microcarpa, assembly GCA_025413485.1. Lineage (NCBI taxonomy): Eukaryota > Viridiplantae > Streptophyta > Magnoliopsida > Rosales > Moraceae > Ficus > Ficus microcarpa. The sequence continues at coordinate 40,295,160 of CM046379.1, forward strand.
TCGTCGATGAGGACGCAGACCTTGACGTCGCAGAGAGTGCTGAGCTCGTAAGCCTTCTTGAGGAGGCCTTTCTTTCTCTTTGCAAACGTTATTCTTCGGGCTCTCTCTCTCGGTATTAGCCTCAATGGCAATTTTCCTCGCCCCATGATCTTGTCTGAAAATAATGTGTTTTGGAAACCTGTTTGGATGATAAGAAAAACAAATTTGTGAATGGCTTTGAAAATGTAGTGCTCGTGTAAGGAAAACCGACAAAAAAAAAAGAAAAAAAGGGACATGATGAATATTCTCTACGAAATTAGGGAAATTAGCCTAAAGCTAAATCGGAAATTTTAATTATGATTTTCTAAGAAATAGTAACTAGCCTAAAAGCTAAATATTTACATTGATTATAATTCCCATAATTCACATATTTGATTGAGATTTACTTTCCTTATTAATATTATAACTACAAATGATTTGTATTTGAAAAATATACATATATGACACATACCTCATAAATTGAGGAGAAAGGAAAAACAATAGAATGATATTGATATATATATATATATATACATATTTCGGACTGTCATATATGAATACACACACATATATGCATGAGAAAAATAATAAACCATACATAATCGCTGTCCATATGATGACAGAAGAAATCCAAGCCAGTTTTATGTGGAGTGCGATATATATACATACATACATATATATATATATATATATATATAATCGTTACCTTATTCTAAAGTAAAACATCTTAATTTGCGGATGTTATTGAAAAGAAAAAGGCTGAAGTAACCGCTATGTCAAATTAATTATATCACTCACACTTTCAAAAAAGAAAAAAGAAAAAAGAAAAAAGAAAAAAGAAAAAAGAAAAAAGAAAAAAGAGAAAAAGAATCTATAAACACATGTGTCCATACAAAAATGTATATACACTAATTGTATACATGTATATTTGTGTGTGTAGACAAATTTGCAGACACACAAACTCATTTCCTTGCTGTACAAATTTCATTAAGCACCGTATACGCATGCACGAATGGATTATTTTGGAGCCTTGCACATTCACTAAGGTGACTCCAAAAAAAAAAAAAAAACTAATTATTAAAGACAGAATTAGCAAGATGGAAACTTTAAATTAAAGAAAAATTACAGTTTATTAAAAATATAATGAGAATGGTACAGAAATGAAAGAAGGCAGTAACAGTTAATCAACAAGTTGCAATATACATACACACATACATATATATATATATATATATATATATATATATTGATGCGGAAGTTTCAAAACATCTAGATGTATAATCGATTGGTGGGGGATATAAAGGAAATACATACATATTTAGGAAGAGAAATATATAATTAAGCTAACAAATTAAGAAAACAGAAGAGGAATTACATGTGGACAGTGAAAGGAAAATACCTTAGAAACGTCCTTTTCTTTACCAAATGATGTACAATGGCTTCCAATTATTGCACTCTCATTCCTAATTCATATATTTATACAGAATAAATTGGAGTCATTTTACAATTTTATTTGACTTTTTTCCTTGCATGGGCAATCAATCCTAATTTCTTACACTTTGGGAAACAATATCAAATTTTGATTTTATTTCCTTATACATAATGAGACATTGTCTCTCTGATGATCAATTTTGATATATTTGAGAGTTCCAAAAAAAAAAAAAATTTTTTTTCCTATTTTTTCGCTGAAACGAGTCTTTCTTTCTTTTCTTTTCTTTTCTTTTCTATTTTCTTTTTTTTTTTTTTTTTTTTTTTGCGAATAATTTCATGAATGAAAAAAAGGAAGATGCATGAATTTACATTTGATCTTCAACAAAATAAAATAAAATTTATAGATAATATATAATTTGGAAAAAAAATATATAGATGTATGAATTAATTTTTTTTTGAGGGATGGATGAATGAATTATGAAAGTATATATTTTTGTGATATCATGTACTAATACTAAATCGGAATTTGAATATTATTTATTTATTTTTTTTGCTCTAGGTGAGAAAAATACTTGTTTCCTTGTGACTACTTTATAGATCTAGTTGGATCGTCCATTAATTATTTTCCTATATACCTATTCAAATTTCAAATCATCTTCTAGCACTTTACCACATTTTTCGGACGCTAATTTCCCAAATTAGTTTTGACGCGTACTTTTTGTTTAATTAGTGAATAAGGTATACAACCTTGTGTAACACTAGAATTTATCAAATTATTATTATTATTTTAATTATTATTTTAAATGTTTTTCCTGAGACCTTACGGGGCTGTTGAATATTGAGTAAGGACGAGCCACTAAAAGCTCCACGTCCTAGATCAATACAAAGTTCAAACTGTCTATAATACCAACATGACGATAGAGAAATTAGGTCGTGTGTCATTTTTTTAAACACCCAATTAATTAATTGATAGTACAATTTTTTTTATTAATTAAAAGCCTAATGATCATTTTGCAATCAATCAATCTCTTTCTTCTCTATGAAACTTCCAATAGCTGCCGTCCTAGAGGATGATATCGCCGGAGAAGATGAAGCCTCAGGCAAGGAAGGGTCGATTGCGATCTCCCACGACAAAAACAACCTCGCATGATGGCTGGAATTGCAGCATAATCACAATTTAGATCACAATTCAACCTCCGGCAGTGTCCTCGATGTCGTCTACTCCGGCGAAATCATGGTCGTCCGAGCATGAGCTCCTCGTCTTCCCTTGCGACGGCCACTTTTGCAGTGGGTTTGGGTCGGGGGTGGGGGGGGGAGAGTTTTGTAGGCTTGAGTATAGATATTACTATGAAAATTAGTGATTCATATTATGATCAATCAATAATTGATTATGATTAATCAATAATTGACTATAAAAATTGATTGTTATTGTTGGGGTCAAATTTTGTTTCCCTATTATGTTATGCATGGATCATCACGACTACTAGAACAATAAATGGCAAACAATGAGTCATGAAAAATTGAGTGCCCTTAATTTTAAACATTTAGGCTTGGCCCAACAATGATTACCATTTGTTAGATGAGTGAGGAATGATGAATGCGGTCCTTGACTACTTGGTCTCAATTTCCTTAAGGCCCATAAATTTATCAAGTCTAGATTGGGTGAGCACTTGGTTCAACGAAATGAACGATGAATTATGTTGATTGGTCGCTTGATGTTCGGCCATTTATTAGTCATCACGGATGATTGGTTCGTTGTCCAACATTCATATTTAGCATATAATGAACAATGAGAGATCAACCTCTATAACTATTAGGCTCACAATCAATCGTGGTATTGTAGCCTATGTCCTTGTACCTGTTCCGAATTATTTCGGTAGTGGGGAACGTCCCACTACTATCATGCGGGTTCAGACGCATTATCTTCTTTTTATAAATAGAGGAGGATCCTTCTCATTTAGGGAGGGAGCCTTCGGTTTACTGTTATTCTGCTATAATACACCTAGAAATTGTAACCTTTTGTACTCAGAATTCAAATAGTGAAACCATAGACTCAGAGGACGTATCATGACATTTCGACGAACCTCTCGAAATTTTTGTGTTGCTATCCTTTACTACTTTTATCTCAATTTATTGTTTACATTTTCCGATTATGACTCTTATATGTGATGTCTAATGATCCTAATAATTCTTGTATGATATTTTTCTTATAATCTAATCATAGTTGAAATTTGACAGTAGATCCCTATCTTACAATGTTCAAATTGATTATGATCAATCAACGATTAACCAAATTAACTATATTATATGATCAATCTGATCATTTAAAAATAAAACCTTTTAATTAATTTTGAAAAAGGGCTATTTACCTCTAAATACCAAAGGTATTATTTTGATTCATGTATCATTTTGTTACATTATTTTATGGTTATGAAACATTTTCTCAAGCATGTCTATCGGTGATAATTCCCTACAAAATCAACGGATACTCTCATCTATGAAAACTCTTTCTGATAGTTCTATCAGGAGTCTAAAGTTATTGTGTTCAAAAAGGAAAGAGGCGTGTGATTTTTTTTTTTTTCAAAATTGCTGCAAATATCCTAGGATATTTAGCATTGTTGCCCCCAAATTATATACTTTTGGTAACTTGCCACTCAAACTACTAATTTTAACAATTTACTCCATAAATTTTCTGGATTGTTACAATATATCCTATTTGACAATATGCTGTTGTTGTTGTTTTTAATTTTCTTGTTGTCAGATTTGACGATATAGTTAACAATTAGGATTCTCAGAAGATCTGTAAAATGCAAAATAGTGAACAGTGTAACTAAAATTTTCCCGCAGATCTTCAACTGCGGTGACCGGAGGAAATAGTTGCTGAGTTCACTAGTAAATTATTAATGAATCAGTTGGTATCGTGATCGAATAATTATGATCCCTTTGGACCGTAGAATAAGTTAGCTTCATTACATAGAAATTAAAAGAAATTAAGGAATACATACATACATACATATATATTTATATATATATAAAAGGAATACTACAAAACTCCTGGTAAGGATAATCCTAAATCGAAAACCAATAAACTATTCATGTTTCTGCTCTTGTATACATGCTGAATATTGATAGAAGATAAAAAGAAATACATACATATATTATGAAATTTTGTAGAGTTAGGAAAATGATCGATTTTTTTACATTATAGATACTCAATAATTGATTAACCAATATTAGTATATATTTTTTAGTAATTGATTATTATCAATTATTTATTAACAATCATTTCTAAAAAAAAAAAAAAAAAAAAAAAAAAAAAAGACGTTTCGACAATTTATGGGGTTGTTATAGACTGAGCGGCGACTACCCCTAAAAGGCCCGCTAGCACCTCCTAAAAGGCCCGCTGGGAACTTAGAGAAAAAATTGTAAAAAAAAAAAAACTACTAAACTAGAAATGTTTATGTTTTTTTGTCATCTCGTAATACTTGGGTAATTTATAGACGTGTTTTTTGAGAGACATCCTGCAAATCACCATAAATCTCCAAATCCTAGATCAATACAAAGTTCACACTGTAATAATATACAACATAAACACAAGTACAAAGTTCTGGGAAACGTTAAGCCTTTGTTTCTTGACATAAGATGTCACAAGCATCAAAATTTGATCAACGAGTTACTTTTTCACAACTGTAATAATTTTATTTTGTAAAATATTTTCTCAAGCATGTCTCGGTGGATATTTCCCTACAAATTCAAATTCAAAATCTTCTCTCGCCAGACAGACAGATTAAGCAATGTAACAAGACACAATTTATAATGAGAACCAATGTCTAGTGCTTCGTGATATATCTTCCAAAATTCCCATTTCCGCCGATGATCAGACCAGGATGTTGTGTATCAAACAGCTGCTGAATCAAGAAATGTACGGATTTTTTTCAAAAGCTCAGTCTTAATGGAGTCCGGGATGGATGCTGCATTGGCAAATGTAAGGCACTAACTTGTTAGATTAGTTCATCCGTAGATGCAACTTTTTGAACTGATTGACAGTGAAGATTTTTTGAACACCTACCAATAAGAGAACGACGACTCATTTGGTCTTAAAAGTAACGAAACTTAGCATTATTCTTGGCATATATATGATTACATATACGGGTGGTAATATGCTAATATATATGAAGTATTGGCATTTAAATTCCATCTTATGGTAAACATTTCTTTCCTTGACTGTCATTATCTTTTCTAATCTTCTAACTTAGAACGTCAGAAGAGGTATCATTCAATCAGATATTCACTTGCGTAAATGAACAGCCTCGTAATGCGTGAAAAAGAAGAGGTATCATTCAATCAGATATTCACTTGCTGTATAAACATTGGGAAAAAAAAAATTATGTAAAGAATTTACGGAGACAAACAATACATTAGCCATGTAGAACTTCAAAAGAAAGACGTCACTCTTACCTCTGCCCGTTGGAGTAATGACATGCACAAGGTCATCCACCGTAACACTGTTTCTCCCTTTTTTCTTTACAAATTGCCTATGGTTGATAGAAGAAGGGCTAGATGAAAATATACTCATAGTAAGACCAAAAATATATATATATATATATATATATATATATCTTATGACCGAACAACTGTGTTTTCTTTTCTTAATTGTAAAAATTATCGAAACCAAGAGAAGCAATGCCTAACATATAGAGAGAAAAAAGTAAGGGATTTCATTTCGAGTCATTGATGTAATTGTGTTCAGAAAACAAGTACATTACAAACTCTTCAAATTGAAAGATTTAACACAAACATATTCATTTGCCTAAATCTTAGTCTCCAAGTTAGATACATAGTTGGAGTAGCCCATTTTTACAGCAATTTCAATAACCCAATTTCTATCTCAAACTTATAATAATCAGGATCAATAAATCAGAGACGCACATTTTAAAATTCAAAGGCAAGTCACTTTAATCATAATCTAGGTCAGACAAAATCAGTGATAACAATTTGAGAGAATCCCTTAAGGGGTTGTCAGGAACTTGGCCTCTGCCTGTTTTCTTTCCTCCTCTCTTTTCCTCACAACCCATCTAGAATGGAAATTTCTCATCTATCTTTAGAAAGTCCTATTTCTAAACGCAGTCCAATTTCTCATAAAGATTTATTCAGTAATTTTACTCAGAAACTCTATACCTAATACTACCAGTTACAGACCCCGCGACGCCAAAATTGCACTTGCAAATTCAACACAAAACTTGCTATTGATACAAGTTTCTTGACATCAGGATTGGTTTTTTTCCTAATTCTCATTATTTGGTCAACAAAAACCAAGGGAAATAGCAAGTACTTAATTAACAAATTTAAGCAAACAAATCTTATTTCCTACATTACATTATTATGACTTCGTAAGTTAGATACAAAATATCAGTAAGATTATAGAAAGGTAAGAACTTGGAAGCAACTCAATCAATTTAAAAAAAAAAAAAAAAAAAAAAAAAAAAAAAAAGAAAGAAAGAAAATGGAAGAACCTGCAAAGAGCTTTCATTTCATCTTTCCAGCCACACTCTATGAGCCTTTCCCTAAGAAGCTCCATTAATCGCTCCTTCTCGCCACTCTCTATCAACTGTACCAAAAACCCCCACAAGTCTGATTTCGATACATATATACATATATATATATTTATACAAGAAATTTATTTAAAAAATAAAAAAATGAATTGATTAAGTAAATTGAAAAGAAAAAAAAAAAAAAAAAAACGCACCTTTATGTTGATGAGTTCTTGAAGCGAGGGCTCTTTCTCCTGATTTTCCACAACATCCGGTGTTGGAGGACGATTCACCGATTTCCTCCTTCAAAAGAAGAAGTTTTTGTTTAAAAAAAAAAAAAAAAAAAAAACAGAGTGAGAGAGAAAAAGTAAAGATGAGATTTTGTTAGCTGTATATAAGAAAAATTCTCAAGGAAATAAAAGCCTTTTGAGGAAACTTAACGAAAAAATTAAAAAATAAAAAAATCGCAGTTTACATGTTAATGTTTAGTTAACAATTAGAAAGGAAAATCTGACTTACATGGTGTATTAGTATTTTTGTATAATGATTGTTTCTGTGGTAAAGCTGAGGAGCCTCTGGTTTTAGTCCAAATGCGGATGAGGATCTCAGAAAGTCTAAAAAGAACAGAAGATGAAGAAAGGCATATTACGTTTAAGAGCTGTTTCTGTCGTTTTTCAAAAACGACATGTAGCTTTCAAGTTGACAAAACAATATTTTGCCCTAATAAACAGATATCTTGTTGACACAAATGTTGTTTGTACTTTGTAGATACTCTATGTTAAATATGAGATTCTCCTCTTCAAGAGAGGTAGAGGAAGATTTTATATGATAGATTTGGATACACGTCTAGAAGGGTTATGAAAAAAAAAAAAAAAAAAGAAACATGACGGAAAGACATGTCGTTCTAAAAATATAACGAGAACAGCAGTATTTCGGAGTAATTTCAACGAAAGACTTTTTTTTCCCCCAAGCCATGAATAACATGGATTATAATTTATACATGAAACTTGTCGTTTTTTTGGGAGGGACATCTTCTAAGTTTGGATTTTGGAGTAGATGTGATCTGGCTAACAACAGAAATCGACGAAATGTTGTTTTCCTTAAAATAAGATACGGCATGTCGTTGAAATTGCTTCTTTAGAAACGCCGTGTCGTCTAAACATTGCAAAAACGACATATTGTCCAATAATTCTCCTTCAAATGAGCGACGATCTGTCGTTTTTATTCAAAAAAGACGTTTTTTCGAATCCTCAAGTAAACGACGTGCCAAAGTTGTCATAAGTCAAAAGCCTTACGTCCTTGAGATTTTTTTTTTTTTTTTTTAAATTTTATTTTAATTTTATTTCATCGCACACACAAGAAAACAGAAGAAGGTCAACGGAAAACGAAATGGCGCTAAACAGCCACCATAAGTCGAGTAGTGGACACCAACAGACAATACGGAAAACCACACCAAAAACAGCGAACTCAAAATTAGAAACCAACGAAACAAAAAATCTCTGCAGATTCTTTGCCTTTCTCAGCCTCTCCCTCGTACTTTGTTCTCCAATTCCATGGCGTCCATTTCTCTTCCATCGTTCTTAAGCTCCTTCAACTCCAATACTCTCAGCTTCAGCTTCGCCGCTTCCACTAAACCCAGGCTTCCTTCTTCTCCGACCGGATTCTGGACCATCAATTTGAAGAATCCGAGGACCAAAGGCGTCGTTTGCAGAGCTGCCTCTGTCGTTTTTCGCGATCTCGACGCCGATGATTTTCGCCACCCTCTCGATAAACAGGTTTTGCTTCTTCACTCACTCTTTTTTTTTTTTTTTCCATGTATAAATAGAGGAAAGAAAGAAATTAGCTTGAGGGAGGGAAAAAAAAAGATTTAATATATTTATTTTTTTTCATTTTCTTTGTTCTCTTTTGTGCAGAACACGCTGATTTTAAGGGCGATTCCGGGGTTAAACGAACTTGGCAAGGCTTTACTAGGTATTAAAATGGTTTCAAGTTTGTATACACACACACACACACACACACATATATATTTCTTTTTTTGTTCAAACTTAAGGTGATGTCTTTCTAAGTGGTATTCTAAAAATTGGGGTTTAATTTTTTTATGCTCAAATATTTATTGAGTTTGGAAGCGATGAATTATAGTGGAAAAATGCCAGGGACACCAACTTTAATCCCAATTTTTGAGTATCAACATGTATGTATGGCATATGAGTTATCATTCTTTTATTGGTAAGTGTTTAATTGTATCTACCATTGAAAATACGACATGTGAGTTGGTATTCATAATGTTGGGATTAAAGATGGTGTCCCTAGAACTACTCTTTCAAAATCTTTAGTCATTTTCAGAACTAGAGACCAAAACTTGAATATATGTATTTATGGTGAAGAAAATTTAGTGATCAAATTGTCACAATGCTAACTGTTCGGGATTAATAGTACAAAAAATCGTTGCTCTTTTACAAGGGCAAAGGAGTTGAAGAAGAGTTTTCAAAATGAGTTCATTCCTCTGAAGTCATTAGCTTTACCACTTGCTAAGTTATATGAATTTAACACAAAAGTTTGCCGGATTGATATATCTAAACATGCTTTGTGGATTAGATATCTACGTGCAAATTAAACTCGTAGTTCTTAGTTCTTTAGTTGAGTAAATTATTGTTTAACAACTTTTTTCAGGATCTGTGACAGAGCAAGTCATGCTTCTGGAGAATATAGGAACATCAGTACTTGTTTCCAAGAATCAGGTTATTTGACTGTAAGGAAGATAGGCTTTATCACAGCAAGGCTATGTCGTGTGTTTGTACATGTTTTGAAAGAATATGCTATTCAGTAGTTAATACTCGTTATGGGAGTTCAAATTCTGTATTAGTGGCAGTCTCAGCTCTTACACTATTCTTTTATGCGTTTTTCTTGTATCAGCTACCTGAACTACACCAGTTAATGGTTGAAGCAGCTCAGATTCTGAATATCGAGCCTCCAGATTTGTATGTTCGTCAAAGTCCCGTGCCTAATGCATACACTCTGGCCATAAGTGGTAAAAAGCCATTTGTTGTGATTCACACTAGCCTTGTGGAGCTTTTGTCAAGGAAGGAGTTGCAGGTCATCAATTCTTTTGTTAGAATCATGTTTCTAATTTAATATCTCATCACACGGTCATAAATCACTACCTTGTTTTCTTTTCAAATGGTGCATGCTATTAATTTTTTGTTGAGCAGGCTGTTTTGGCTCACGAGTTGGGTCATCTGAAATGCGACCATGGTGTGTGGCTTACATTTGCAAATATTCTCACCCTTGGAGCGTATAGTTTACCTGGTATGTGGTTTCCTAAGATCCCTAGTTTTCGTTATGTTTATTGGCACAGTTGACCCGGAATTTGAATAGATCTGGAGCCCCTAACCTAAGTGTTTTGCCAGTAGATGTTTAGGTTGTAAGGCCAACGAAATGTGGTTGTTACATCTTTGAGAGAAACATGTTGACATGTCTAGTTTCTGTCCAATTCCAAGTTGATGCAATTGATTTGATGATAGGCCAGAATGTATAAAAACACTTTTATGAAGTATTATCCAAACTTTCAATAGTACTAGCTCTATCTCATTCTATAAAATACTTGTTTTGTCTATGACAGTTTTTGCATGCAATATTTCCTTTTAAGAATACTGCTGTTTTAGTGTCACTTGTGTACTATATCAACAAGTTTTGGGGTTCTAAAAATGCTTTCTTAACAGGGCTTGGTGGGTTGATAGCTCAAAGCTTAGAAGAGCAGTTATTCCGTTGGCTTCGAGCAGCAGAACTAACTTGTGATCGTGCAGCTCTTCTAGTTGCCCAAGACCCTAAGGTATACATGCAATCTCTGCACTCTACGTGTTTTATTGGTACCTAGTATGATCTTATTTTGATAATCTGAAATTCCTTGTAATTCTCCTACAAGAGGTGGTCATCTCTGTGCTGATGAAATTAGCTGGAGGCTGTCCGTCCATGGCTGATCAACTAAATGTAGATGCGTTTCTGGAGCAAGCTCGTTCTTATGACAAAGCTTCATCAAGCCCAGTTGGCTGGTACATTAGGTAATCAACTATATGTGCATACGAAAGGTGTTTGATCGTTGACATCCTTATATGGTTGTTCTGATTGGATTAATTCGCACTGTTCAGGAATGCTCAAACAAGGCAACTTTCACATCCTTTGCCTGTTCTACGTGCTCGCGAGATTGATGAATGGTCTAGGAGTCAAGCCTACAGATATCTCCTCAACCGTGCGATACAGACCAGTGGTGTAAAGAGGTAACAGGAGAATGGATATAAAGAGTAAAAACACCAAAAGCTTCTTGAAGAGGGGACAGGTTAACTTCTTAACACTGTTTCCATCCCTCTTTTTGACAACTATGCACCAATTATGAATCTGTGATATCTGTTTTCATATTTCCTTTACCATTTTGATTAATTTGTTTCCTTTTCTGTTCCAGTGTCAAACAATTCAAACTCGGAGAGTGAACATAGATTTTAGGATATGTATAGTCTTTCAAGGATTTAAAAAAAAAAAAAAAAAAATCATATTTGTATACGATTCTCATAGAATTGGATTGCTGCATGAGTGCTAGTTGACACAAACAAATATATTGGATCTGTATGTTTTGTATTTGAGGAGTCAAAATCTAGTTCTTTTCAGTAGCTTTTTATATTGTAAAATAATCAAAAACCTGGTGTCACTTATTTTATATGATTTGATTGTTTTCTGTTACAAAACTTTTTATTTGAATTTATCATTTTAATAGGTTGGTGCTTCTAAAAGTTAAAATTTTGCTCAACGTCAAAAAAAAAAAAAAAAAAAAGAAAAAGAAAAAGAAAAAGAGAGAGGTTTAAATTTGCCTATACACCCTCATCTAGGCTAAAGTCCGAGTATTTTTGGTCGTTCAGAGCTCTTCCACAATCATGTGTGTGCAGGAGCCACAAGGTTGATTTTGAGTGACTTGACACACAGCTTTTACTTGACCAAAGGAGCTCAAAAATGACATTTTCGTTAAGAAATTTCTCAGAATCACAAATAATAGCAGAGGGAATAGAATCGGACCTCTAACCATAAACGTCAGATTCTAAAGTTAGAACCAATTTTAGGGATAGTTTGACTAGTCTATACAAGCTCTGACATCCATATAACGATGGAATATCGCATACTCTTTTATAGGCTAGAGACCTTGTTTCCTCAATTGTGTTTTCTGTATGTTTCTCTGATGTTTTCTTCCAATTTCAGCAAAGAGAAATATATATGAGTAGATGGACTCTTTTCTCTTACCTGTGACTACCCTGAATTAAACATGGAAAAACTGACATTAATGGGATTCAATTCTCGAAGGAAATTGATATAAATATAGGCTTAAATACAAAAAAGGTTACAATAAATAACCCCAAAACTAAAGCCTGTTAAAATGTGATTATGAATCTTAAGTTGTCAGTTACTTTGGAAGATAACTCCTAAATTAGCTCAAAAGGCTAAGAATTTTATTTCACTGGAAAAAAAAAAAAAAATCCATTGTATATTGTAAAGCATCAAATTCAAGTCCTCAAAGGAGTCAGGATATCAGCTCTACTAAACATTTAGAATGGCTAGCAAATACAGAGAAACCAGAAACTTCCACTGCATATATGGCTTAACACCGTGATTTCTCAAAACTACATCATCAACCACAGGACCACAGAGAACGCCATCTTTCGTTTGGCTTTTCGTGTAGCTCATGAAACTGATAGGAGTCACACTTGAATCTGCCTTGAACTTCATAGAAAATTTCTTGGCTGACCCTGTGCCATGGCTCGGAAGCGTAAAATTCTGACCTGTTGATCCCGCTTGAGCCTCTACTATGAAGTCTTCCACGCACGAGTTGTTAGCATCTCCCAACATGAATTCTAAGTTATAAGTTGAGCCCTCTGCTAGTGTTGCTGCCATTTGTATGCCGGTTGAGACCCCTGAGACAATTTCGATTGCAGCCTTACCTTGTGGGACAAAGAAGTGGTTGGAGTCTATATACTTAACAGTTCCTAACACAGACCATTCTAGCAGTGGGGATTGAACAGGACTTGGAGCTTGATCGATCAAAATTCCCTCAATAGAGTTGTTGAGAAATTCCGGACCATATTCAAACCCTCCATTCAACAATAAATTTTCTGCATTTCCAAGCCAATCTTTTTAATGAACATCAATGAACACAAAAAATAATTGAGCAAAATCCAGTTCAAAATTGTAGAATAGCATACCATTGTCTTGGACTGGTTTTGGCATGCTCTTAAGCAGAAGCTTGTCAATCACCGGCGCGCAGATTGGGCTGGAATTGAACTCTGCCGTTTGGCTCTGAAACACAAGGTTAACCGGCTCTCCTTTATCCCAGCTTCCCAAGTAATGACCATAGCTTTGCCAAACCTCCTTACCATAATGCTGCTTCAAAGAAAAGACGCCATTACTATCTGGTGCAGACACTACGACATCACTAGCCGAACATTTCTGTCCACCAGGGGAAATGGTGAAGCTGAGGACATAATGCATATAATCCGCATTGGTAGTGAAAGTTTGGTTGATTTTGCCGTCTTCGCCTAATAACACGGCGTGTCCATTACTCGGCAGCGAAATGGTTTCATCAGCTGTTACATACATGACCGTGCCTTCGAATGTCCATCCAGGAAATATGTTGTTTTCCTGAGATAGCAGGAACGGGGGTCTCATTCGATTTGGCAGATTTGTCGGTGGGGATTCGAAATCCGCATTCTGTAGAAGATCTGAAAAATGCAAAATGGTGAACATGTTACTAAACTTTGCCTGATCTTCGCCGGCGGTGATTGAAAAGAGTTGCTAAGCTTACCTGCAGATGATGTAGCTAATATGAGAAGAGAGAGAACAAACATTTGAGGCAGCATTTTCCAGCTAGAAGAGATTGCTATAGAATCAAAAAGGCTACAATGAATGTTATTGAGAAGTTAAATTTGTATGAGTTTGACTTTTTGTCATGGCTTTATGGTTCAAATCAGGACACTTGAGAAGTGGTCCAATGTTCAACGTCCATTATGGGGGTGGACAAGCACATGGGTTGGCCTATAAGCTCTATGATCATACATTAACATCTTGTTTATTTCAACATTTAAGACTTGTCTGCAAATTAGATTCAAAAAAAGGTATCCGGATCTTCTCTTATTATGATATTTATTGAGTTGGGCCATTTAATGAGTGAGTTACATTATATGAAAAAAAAAAAAAAGATTCACCTAATCTCAAATAATATTTTGTTATAAGTATTTGATTCATATTAGTTAAAAGGTTATATCAGTTCAAATATATTAATCGCCGTAACATATATATTATTTAGGCCGCATGAAAAGAAATGGAAAATATATATATATATATATATATTTGTGGTAAATCTTGAAGTAACAGTGCATATCAAATAAAAATGAGAAAAGTTTCACATCGAAAACTTATGAAGTATTCACCTTTCCAAGCTTCTATTAAAAATTGTATTCATTATTTCTCTACCATACATTTTGCTCTGTTTATGGTCTTATATCACCTACAATTTGATCTTCTTATTTACATCTTTTTTTTTTTTTTTTAAATTTAACATCTATTATTTTATAGACTGTAACCAATAATGAATTGAGCAACATAGTTTTTTTTTTTTTTAAATGATAAATTGACATGTAAATTGTTATCCAAGTGGAAACAGCCTAGTATGTAGCAGCATGTAGCTGCATGCATAAGTGAGAGATTATCATTAGAAGGTTGTGAATGTGTATGTAGTGAATGAGAGATTATCATTACACTGTTGTGCATGTGTATATAGTGAAAGACTAATGATTAGTGTTTTCTTATTCTTGGTGGGCTTCTGTGAAAATTTGTTTATATATATATATATAAATGATCTTTGTTATTTATCAATTTTAATTATTACTTAATTAATTAAAACATGAAAGTAGGTTATTATAACGTGATTTCGATAAAACCTACATCATAGGCTATATTTAACTATCGAACAATCCACTAGAAAATAATGATTATAGACATCAATCGGACTTATACAAGCACCACTCGTCTTGAAAATTTGTTGATGTTGGAAATCTATTTAAAGATGCAAAATGTCTTCTCTGGAAAATCTCAGTTTCTTGTCCCAAAAAAACTCACAAATAAAACTATAAAACTATAATTTCAAAAAGCTCAAAAACTGGAATTTTCTCTCCGAAAGAAGCATACAAAGCTCAAACGTTATATTTTTCTCTTAAAAAAGCACATACGGCTCAAAAGTTAGATTTAGATAGTCAAAACTAAAAGGCTGCTTTTTTCTCTTAAAAGCCCACTAAATTATTTCATCATACTGGCCGGTTTATAAAGGACATATGATATGTCCTTTTTGAATCATAACTAGTCTTGAATCACATTACAAGTTTAGAACTTGATAAGATATACCTTTTATTTTTCGATTTACGAAATCGTATTCTTTTGCTTTTGTGATTGATGGTCAGCTCTTACTTTTATTTTTATTGTGAAATTGGACATGAAAATTTCTTCTTGTCTTGCTCCTTTTGAGCGGATTGTAAGATAACAAATAAAAATATATACGGAATGAAGATTTTTTTTTTTTAAATAAATAGTAGAGTTATAACGATGTTCAAATTTTGAGGAAAACCGCCGTTAAGCATGTGGCCAGGAGGCAAGATGCTTATTTTGTACTAGTAAATTTGTATGAGGTAAACTTAGTTTAGGCCAATGGCTTTGCAAATCAAATTAGGAGGGACGAGTCTGAAATCAAAGGAGAAGCAAAAACAAGTGAGATTCACACCATTTAGAAACTAGATAAGATATGCATATGCTCATCAAATGTTTAGGTTTAAACTATTTTCTTGTGATGATTTATAAACAATTTACTTTACAAAAGATTCATATTAATTGTCAAATGTGAGACGGTGGTGTCCTCTAATTATATGAATTTGTCATCTCGTATCTTGATCGTCCATTAACCTTGCATACAGAGAATTATTAATGTAGAATTTATATTATATAGCATATTATAAAGGCATAGTTTAAATATATTTATTTGTTACTGTAAAATTATAATAGATTTTATGTTTTGGAACTTGTTGATTTACTTTTTAATCTTTGGTAGTTATTATATTTTTTAAGGTTTGAAGTGAGGAAGATTTGAGTTTTGGAAGGTATACTGATTGAATGGTATTTTCATATTCCTATTTTAATTTTTTGACTTAATTATATTATTTAGTTGTAATATTTTGATTTCTGTTTTAATTTTAAAGAATGGTAGGTCAATATATTAATTTCATCTTTCTTTTAGTAATTACACAGGAAATATCGAGGAAAACTTTATTGGCATGAAATTCCAAGAAAAGAGTGACTAATGACTAGATTTCCTCAACCTTTACTAAAAAGAACCTTGTTTTTTTCCCCCCTTCTTTTGTCTGTTTGTGAACAAAAATAACTAAACTAATTAGGTTTTTTTTTTTTTGCACCACATTAATTCATATATATATATATATAAAGGCAAAACAAGGCAGGGAATTGGCAGTGGTACTAGTGGCCCATGGTTTCGACAGCCGTCTTTAATCTAGACCAAATTCTGGACCTCCATTTTCCTCTCAGTAAGACCAAACTTTCACTTTCATCACCCAAAATAAAAGAAAGCTCTTTTGTCCGTATAGTGCATATTTGTGACAAAATCACACCATAATGAAAACATACACGAAATTAATAATTTTTATTCGATGATTTAAAACAAAGCTTAGCAAATTCTTTTTTTTTTTTTTTTTGCCCCCCAATATATAGAGAATCCTATAAAAAAAAAAAAAAAAAAAATCGACAACTTCACCATCTCTATTGGTCACTTAACCTCAGTGACCAACTTCAACTTTCTGCCTCCCTTGAACCTACCACAGTCACCCAAGCCATCAAAGATTCTAAATGGCTTCAAGCTACGTCAGACAAGTATGATGCTCTTGTTTAGAATGACACATGGGAACTTGTTCCTCCGGATCCACGTCAAAATCTTGTTGGGCATAAGTGGATTTTTCGAACTAAGTGACTTCTTGATGATTCTATTGACAGATATAAAGCTTCTTTAGTCATCAAAGGAT